>CAUYQV010093970.1:0-23996 GCA_963574575.1 Galagoides demidoff | reverse complement strand
CCCTTGTAAGATGAACCATAGGCATGGTCCCACCAGTCACCTGACACCCTCTTTCTCTAGGATAATTCCACTTGAGGAGCCTGGATTTTAGAGCACATTATCCCTGACCTTAAGTCTTAAGAGAACAGAGGTTAGAACCATGCATCTCTTTCCTTTCAAAAGGCTCTGGGCTTTTTATGTAAACTGGGTTTCTGCCCCAGCAATCAAAAAGTAAGGCATATTTTGCTAAACCACTTTTAAAAAAGCAAAAAACAAAACAAAAAATTCCCCAAAGCACAGGTTTTGTTATATCGTGATCCCTTTGACAATGAACTCTTTCTAATCTTGTCTTTGTGTAAGTTCCACAAATGACCCAGGGCAGGACAAAGATCAGCTTCACGAGGCAAGAGCCCATATAGGGCAGCTCAAATTAGTAAAGAGAGGTGGGTGATGAGTGCTTTCCAAGGTTCGTGTGTGGCCTATGGGGAGAGCAAAGGAGAACGGCTTCAGGAAAGTGAAGCTGTAGTAGGAACCCCTCAGCCCCCCAACATTTCATCCTGAAAAATTTTAAGCGTACAGAAAAGTTGAAAGAGTTTTTTAGTGACTACTCAACCCACCACCTAGATCCTACTATTACCATTGTATGATACCTATTTCATCATAACTCTACCTGTTCATCTCTCTGCCCATAGCTTTACTGTTAATTTTATTCATGCTGTAAAATTCACCCACTAAAAGCACACAGTTCAATGGTTTTTAGTAAGTTTATACTTTATATGGGTATCACCACAGTCCAGCTTTAGAACACTTACTTTCGTCACCCCCAAAGAGTCCCTACATGCCCACATGCTGTCACTTACTACTCCCATGCCTGGCTGACAGCCACCACTGACCTGTCTGCAGCCTTTTCTGGAAATTTCCTGTAAGTGGAATTATGTAATACGGTCTGTGTGTCTGGGTCCTCTCACTCAGCGTGATGTTTTTGAGGTTCACTCCTGGTGCATGGAGGAGGAGTTTGTCTCTTCTTCCTGCTGAGTTGGTTCCGCTGTGCGGGTGTACCACAGTTTGTGTACCCACCAGCTGATGAGCGTTTGGGTTGTTGCCAGTTTGGGGCTATGAGGAATCATGTTATTGTGACTCTTCCGGCAGCAGCCTGTGTGTAGACCTGTGTTTCCTTTTCAAGGTTTTCAAGGCCAAGGAGGAGCTGTTAAAGCCAGAGAGATGCATTCCTGCAGGACACAGGTTGTGTGCAAAGGCTGAGAAAGTTAAATCCCTTAGTGTATGCAGGGTGTATCCCAGAGAAGTGGGGGAGAGAGGTAGGGAGGGCCTGGACCACACAGCTAGGGGGGACTGGGCTTGGGGGGAGGCAGGTGTGGATTATACCTTGAGGGCTTTAGGGAACCATAGAGGAGCTTGGCAGATGTCAACAGGGCCAGAAGTACTTTGCAGAAAGGTCAGTGTGTTGTAGCATAGAGAGTAGGCCAGTGAGAAAACCATTGGAATTGGCAGGTGAGAGACACAAAGTTCTAAACCTACTTGTGGGTGGGGGATGAGGAGGGTGGGGGGTGAGATGGAAGCTTGAAGCTCAGTGTGTGGTGTGGGTGTCATCAGGGAGGGAGGACGTGGGGTGTAGAGGGGCAGCTGAGTGATTCTGCCTCACCCGCTGTCTCATGTGTTGTTCTCTAGAGAGGGGAACAGTCCCCAGCTCTCCTCTTGCCAACCTGTGTGTGGCTGTCAAGGTTAGCGCCATGGGGGTCAGTGCTGTTTAAATGTTGATTACAGGCGGTGGGAGCTGCTCAGATTTCTAATTAAGATTAAAGAATGTACCCAGCTTATAAATGGTTCTGAGGAATGTATAATTTGATTAGCCTGTTTTCTCCGGGCGCTTTAATTTCTGGATTAGTGAACGTGGCCTCTGACTACAGGTGGGGCCGCTTACCCACCACAGGCAAAGTTTGGGGCCTTAAAGGGATTGGGGGTGGGGAGGGTGGCAGTGGGGCAAGAGGAGGAGCATGAACCTTCGGGAAAGGGGCCAGGCCATGGTGTACTCCTCTTTCTTCTCCTCTTGTCCCCACTAAGGGAAAAGAATGAAGGATATCCAGCTTGAGATAAAAGAAGGCCCAAAATATTAATGCTAAAACGAGGGGCTCCCCTGGATCTCACATTCCTTTATTGCTATTCAAAAGTGCTAGAGTCACATCCTCCCATCCTCTCTCCCCTTTCTCATCTTGAGCCCAGCCTAACGATCCCTGTAGGGCCCAGCCTACTGAGCTCTCTTTAGGGAGCACTGCTGGGCATTCATAGTACTCCCGGTGTCAGTCATAATCACCATGACAACTCCAGGGCCATTTCAGCAACTGCCTCTTCCCACAGGGCCCTGCACACCACTGGTGAGGGACCAGGTTTGTTGTAAGCTCCGGCTGCCACAGGCAGTCCTATCTCCCCTGTGGGAAGCCCGCTAGGCTCCCAGGCAGTCACCATCCACCCTCCTCACATCTGTATCCTTCTACCCCAGGCCACATTATGACTTTTGAGGTCCTCTAGGCACTTTGGTTATCTTGGGTCCCTTCCTCCATTAAAAAAATTTTTTATTATATGATTGTACCACTAGACAGCTGAATAAATTAATATTACACAGGAAAACACTTTATTCTCTATGAAAGCTCATTTATTTTCTTCTGATTTTAAAATAACTTAAAACATATCCATGGACCCCTGAAAGTGGGCCCCAGGCCCTAAACCTCCTGGGACTAGCAGATAAGGAGGCCCTGCATGTTCCCCAAAGCTGCTGCCCAGTGGCACACCTGTCTGCCAACCGGCCTCCCAAAATGTGGTACATCTTTGGGGTCTGGAAATTGCACACTGTGCCTCCCTATAGATGTCCTCAGAGGAAGCTGTATAAGCTCTGACCTCAGTCTGTCCCTGCAGAAGGGTAGAGGACTTGCAGGAAAGCATCAGCCTAGCTTACAGCAACCTCAAACTCCTGGGCTTAGGTGATCCTCCTGCTTTTAGCCTCTGGAGTAGCTGGGACTATAGGGGCCCACCACAAGGCTGGGATAATTTTTCTATTTTAAGTAGAGACAAGGTTTTGCTCTTGCACAGGCTGGTCTTGGACTCCTGAGCCCAAGTGATCCACCTGCCTCAGCTTCCCAGAGTCCTAGGATTAAAGAAGTGAGCCACCACATCAGGCTCTTTGGCCCCAGTTCTGAAACACGAGGCACTTCTATCAGAGAGGGCCACCTTTTTCCCACTGTCCAGCCAGGTCATTGAGATGATTGTGTCTTACCAGGCCTCATTTGGACTCTTTCCCGGGTGACTGGGGCTCTGTGCAGTGCTTAGCTCTGGGGGTGGGGGCATGTGGCTGGAAGAATGCCCTTCACACAGATTGCCTGACGTGGTGTGTGTGTGTGTGTGTGTGGAGTTCATTTAGAGATGATTCCAAGGACTCTAACCCAGATTGCTGAATCCGAATCTCCAGCTGGGGTGGGGAAACCTGCCCTTTCATGAACCCCCCAGGTGATTTCTCATGCACTTGAACATTTGAGAAGCCTGGTGTAAGGAAGGGCATGAACTTCTTTGGGTCTTTCTTCTCACAGACTCCTGGCTGCTTGCTTCTCCATTTTATCTCTGTTTGGAAGTCAACAGATGCTATTCAATACCGTGTTAGGTATTACTGGGGTGAAGTCCAGCCCCTCCTTTATGGAGTGTATAGTCTTTTCTCCCAAAGGGTGGAGATTACCTTTCATACAACCCCGCTTGGCCTCATACTCGCATGCCTTTTCGTGCTTCTAAGGAAGATGTCTAGGCACTCAGCCCTGTTCACCAGCTCCTGAGACAACAGGCATGCTTGATGATGGATAAATGCTCAGTTCAGGAAAGCAGCGGTGAGCAACAGAGTGTAAGAGTTATGTGTGTAAAGAAACTCACTCTGGCCACTCTAAGAGGGGTGGGCTTGAAGGCACTCTGCGGGGTCTGGGGACAACGCACCTAGGCTCCTGTGCTGTTAACCAGGGTGTGACTAAAAAGAGCCCCCCAACATCTCTGAGCCTTGGGGGATCCCTAGGACCTATTCAGATAATGCATCTAGATGCAACTTGGAAGTTGGAAGGGACGTGGCACATCATTTGTTATTATCTAAAGTTCTAAGTATTACTGTGGTTATTCCAAGGGGCAGCAAGATTTGTCCACCTGGTACTGGAGGAGGAGCTGGACGTGACTTTGGCCCTGCTTCTAGCAGGCTGTGGTCTCCAGACCCTTCACCAGTCTCGGCCTTATTTTCATCACTGATAGTCAAGGTGGGAGAAGGGACTTGATTACAGTCCCTGTTCTATGACTTCCAGGGCAGAACAAGTTTGAGATCTGCCAGAATTCCGGCTTTGGACACCCAGAACCCTCTCTGAGCTTGGGTTTGTGTCTTGGCAGTCCCTCAGCTCTGGCCTGGGCCTCACAGGAGACCCAATGGAGCGACAGGGTCTCTGGTCAGTGGGGGAGGGGGTGAGGTTCTTAGCTCAGTGGTTAGGGCCCCGCCATGTGCACCGCCTGGTGGGTTGGAACCCGGCCAGGGCCTGCTAAAACAATGACAACAATAACAAAAAAATAACAGGTTGTTGTGGCGGACACCTGTAGTCCCAGCTACTTGGGAGGCTGAGGCAAGAGAATTGCTGAAGCCAGAGAGTTTGAGGTTGCTGTGAGCTGTGACGCCATGGCACTCTACCCAGGGCGACATAGAGAGACTCTGTCTCAAACAAACGAACAATAACAACTCAGAGATTTAGAAAGACACGCTCACTGCTTAGGGCGATCCAACATCTTTATAGAGACCACCTCGCTGGAGTCACCGGGAGGCATGCACTGTCTCTGAATCTTGGGGGCACTTCCTCAGTGAGGTACCAGGGGTGGGGATGAATACACCTGCTGTTAGCAGTATCTTGTACCTCGTTCTTCTCCCTCACCCCTCCCTCTGCCCTGGAGTCTCAACATTCAGAAGGCCCGGAAAACGGATCTAGAGCCAGGAGGGGTGGGTGGTGCCGGCCTCGGTGTCAGAGCCTGGCAAGGGGGCGCTCTGGGCTCCCCGCATAGTTTGGGAAGCGTGTTGGGACAGAACTAATGATAATTAACACCGGGGCGCGTTTTGTCTTCCAAGTGCTTTACAAACACGACCTAATTAGCCCGCGGGGAGGAGCAGCGCCGCCGAAACGCTCTCTTTATTATTCATTTCTATACGGTCTGGAGCGTGCAGCCTGGCGCGGTGAGCACGGGGATGGGAGGAGGCGCTGGTTGGGGTGCCCTCCCTGCACCCGGCTCGCGGAGTGGCCTGCGATCCCCAGAGCCCTTCACCGCGCAGTTCGGCCTATTCTTATGCATCTCATTTAATCTTCGCAATCTCGAGAGATGGTCGCTCCGGGGCTCAGAGACGTTAAGTGACAGGTTCAAGATCACACAGCCCATACGCGGGAGGCCCTCCAGGTCTTGTGGCTTCCCAGGGCGCTTCGCCGGCCCAACGCGGCGAGTTTTGGGGCAACCAGCCCGGCTCCTCGCATCAAGGCCCGGGCGCAGGCGGGCGGCTGGCAGCGGCGGCGCTCTCTGGCCGGCGGAAACTGTTGCCAGCGCAAAGCTCCCCTCTACACCTGAGCGGGGGGACAGATGTGCATCAATATTTATTCGGAACTCCCAGGAAACCTGGATGAAGTGTAATTATCTCAGCTCAATCAGCTCGGATTAGCATAACATCAAGTCACCCATCAGATGGAGGGTTTGATTTCGGGGATCAAAGCGACGCGCTGTAGCCGCTGATTAATCGGGGAGAAGGGAGAGGCGAGAAGAAAGCGGCGCCGGCTCCGCGAGCCACAGCTGCACCGCTTTGATGCACCGATTGTGCCAAGTTAACTTTCCGGGCCAGCCGGGCGCCCGCTCCGCCGCTCCCCAGACCCGCTGCGCCCGCCGGCTCCGCGGGCTTTTGCGCCATTCTCCGAGCAGCAAGTCGCCAGCTTTAAAATAAACCGTGACCCTCTGCCCACCTGGAACTGGGAAAGGGTGTCCCAGATCTTGTCTGTCATGATCTGCTGGGAGGTGGAGGGGCGCTGCGGGACTTGTCTGTCCAAGATCTGCTGGGAGGTGGTGGGGCGCTGCGGGACTCGCCCGGCGTGGGGAGCCCGCCTGGCACCTGCAAGTTCTCCTCCTCTCCTCCATGCGTCCTGGGAGGCGGGCGTTGGAGGCTGGTAGGAGTGAAATGCTGGTGATCAAGGCCCGCCCGGGTAGCCTGTCCCGCCTCACGGGCCTCATCCCTTCCCACCGCACACAAATATGACTCCGATTTTCCTAACTCACCCTTCTTTCTTGATTCTGCACCTTTTGTATAATCTGTGCACTTCAGTGCACTTCTAACCCTTTCTGCTGCCAACCCACTAGGACATTTTTTAATGTGGAGCCCACTCTTGCCTGATGAGTTTGTCCTTATGTTTCCAGTTCTTGGTCCTTTCTCTGGAGCAAGGGGAGGACTCTGTCTTGGCCGGATGGGTGACCTGGTGCTGTCATGATTTGGGTAGCCCCCCTCTTCCCTGGTAGACTTTGCACTGTGGATTGGGAGGGGCCCAGCAGTCCCCAGAGCCCTGGTTTGGCTCTGAGAATGCATTTTCTAGGGGGTGAGGGCAAGTGCTGGTTAGATTTGTGTTAATCAACAGGGTTGTCCTGCTGACTTCAGTCCTAACCCCCAATCTGTGCTTGCCCCCCCGATTCCCTGTCCTGATGGCAGGAACCCTGCCTTACTTATGTTTAAGTCAGTTCTTGGCTACAGTTCTTGGCACAAAGCAGATATGGATTACGGCTCTCACCCTCCACTAACTTGTTCACCTGACCAAGTCACTGGACCTCCCAGGAGCTCAGACTGCTGGTTTGTGTAAGTCTTTGTGGCTGCGTGACCTTCCTTTATAAACCACTGCTCAGTATAGCCACTCCCAGGGAAGAAAACCTCCCTCAATGTTAGAGACTCCTAGAATCTTAGGGTAAGATTCATTTTCCTGATAACTAGTCTCCACCCTCGACTTAAGGGGCTGCAGCTGGGCCACCTGTGTTTGCCTAGCATGCTGGGGGACGGTGGGGGACCCACATGGCCACTCTTCAAAGCTCTCTCTGGCTGATGGGATGATGGCACCAGAAACCATGGTCAGCCCTTTCCAGCCTCCTGTCTCTCTCAGGGAACCAAACAATTGTCTGTTCATGTGGATGTGTAAATGAGACAACAACAGTTCTTCACAATGTTCTTTACCCAAGAATTTGACCTTGGCTTCAAAGAAAATGAACTTGAATTCCAAAGATTTTGTTTGCAGAGGATTTCTCAACTTCACACCTTAAAGTTTTTTTAAAAAATTGTTTGAAAAATGTCTACTCCTATAACTTCAGTGATCTTTATCATAGCCCCTTGAAGTACGATAAAAATGATTACATGCCTGTGTATAGCACGTGGTGTTTTCAGAGCCTCCCCCAGCTACGGTCTTGTCTGATCTTCCCAGAAATCTTTGAGACATAGAAAGATGGTTGTCTCCACTGGACAGAAGTGAGGATGGAAACTCTAAGAGATAGAGTGATGTGCCTCTGGTCACTAAGGCAGGTGGGGCCAGGCTTGAACATGGGTCCCCTGGTGGTTCAGCTGGGATTCTCTCTCTCATACTGTGAGGTCACACATTTTCATTATAGAGAAAGTCAAAAGAGGTCCTAAGAGGCAAGGAGACTTATCCAAGGTCTCGATAAGTCACTGGGTATAGAACAGTGTTATGCCAGTTCCTTCTCTCTCCTTGATGCCATTGCATTGTCTGGAAACCCCCCTCCCCAAGAGCCTGGAAATCCATGTGGGGAGAACTCCGGGGATGTCACAGTAAAAGATGTGTGTGTATCCATTGCCATTCTTCTCTGGAGTATAAGCCCCTTGAGGGCAGAGACCATTTTTATTTTGTTTTTTACTATGTCCCAGAATCAAAGCCCAGTGCCTGGCATGTAGTAGGTTCTCAACAAATAGATGTAGAACAAATGAAAGAAGGAAGTAATGCAAGAGAAGAGAGGAAGAAAAGGAGGGAGGGAGGGAGGGAGGATGAAAGGATTGCCAGCCCTGGCAGGGGGCTGTGTCTTGAGAGTGGGTGGGCATGTGCCCAGTATACTGGCAGAGAGATGATTTATCTCCATTCCAAATCTCTGCTATGCAACATCGTGGATTTTTCTCTCCCCTTTAATTAAGAACTAAATATAGATCTTAATTAAGACACTGATGAATTTAATTTAGAGTGGCATTAGGGCCTTAACTTGCAGAGCTCAATGCCGTGTTTGTATAATGTGGGATATAAGCTAAATGAGTGCTTGCTTGTTACCACCATAAATAATTCCCTTGCAAATCCCTTTTGAAGCATGGCTAAACTACCCTGCCCCCACCTAGAGGGTGTTCTTAGACTCTCACTGCCTCACCCCTCTTCATTTGTCCATAGCATAAATGGTCCTGTCTTGTCCCCACGCTCTGACCAAACTGGATTCTCCTTTCCCCACCACAACTGTGTCTTCATTCACACAAGCTCCTTGCAGGGAAAGCATTTTTCCTCACTTCTCTCTGAAAGCCCGTCAGGAGGAGAGAGACCCCTCCCCTTCCTTCCTCGTCTAGCCCAAGTGCTTGGATCTGATGAGACCCTCTCTGCTACTCTCTCCCTGTCTCCTGAACACTAAGTCACGAGGTATGAGCTCCAAACTCCCACAGGGTTCTTCTGTTGGTGTGCCACCCACCCTGCCTGTGCTGTTAGCATCGAACTCCTGGCTTTCCTCCCAGGTACCAATTGGGGAATGAGTGGCAAGCACAGGGCCTGCACACAGTAGGTCATCAGGAAAAGGCTACTACTATGGAGCTCAAGGAGCCAAACTTAATTTCAGGCTACTTTAAAGAAAACATTTATTGAGCACCTACTGTATACCAGGCACTGTGGTAGGGCCTAGAAAATCTTTATGATTTCTGCAGTGGGCCAGAAGCTGAATGAAGATGCATGCAAGGGGTGGTGGTCCAGTTGTGCTGTGGAGATGGCCGAACCCATCTCATTTATTACCCTGTCTCCCGTCTGACCCCAAGAGGGGGGCACAGCCTGGTGGCTCAAAGCTGTTGCTCTAGAGTCTGACAGTCTGAGGCTGGATGAGGTCACCTCATTCATCTGGGAAATGGGTTGTTATGAGGCAAAATGAGATTTGCCTTCATGTAGTGCATGACTCGTAATAGGTACTCAGTAAATGCCAGTGATCGATGGTGGCATCTAGTTGACATGCCGACCTGTTGGAGAGATGGCAATTTTCCACCAAACAATGGAGCAGGATGTGTCATTTGTGCTTTATACATAGGGAAATTGGGGTCCAGGGGGGTGACTGGCCTTTTCAGGAACTCTATGCTTTTGATCCACGTTATCACTCTGGGCCCTTCCTCTGCTGTCTGTATTCCCCACTGAACACAGGCGGTGTGGGATGGAGTGATTTCACTGGTCCCTTTGTCATCTCAGGCGACTCAGCCCTCTGTCTCCTCTTCCCCTCTTTCCTACCTAACCCTGCACTGGTGCAATTTCATTGCAAGTGTGGGGACTTTTTCAAGCACATCCCCCTGTGGTGCACGTAGCTCATTCATGTGGCAAGTAGTGACTGACTGTGTTTGAAAAACTGAATCATCTGCTTGCACCTACCCCCTGCCATGGCACTGTTTAGGCACCAAGTGAAGGGGCCCCTTTGCAAATGTATACATTTAGTTCCCCTCTCTCTGTCTCTCACTATTGGCTGTGTTGAACGCTGCCTCAAAAGCTCTAGACCAGGTTTTTTGTTTTTTTATTTTATTTTATTTTTTTAACTTCAGCACTGTGACACTTGAGGCTGGACGATTCTTTGCTGGGGAGGGCATTCTGTGGACTGTTTAGCTTCCCTGGCCCTCTCCCCACCAGGTAGTAACACCCAGCCCAGTTGTGAAATCAGGTACTCACTTCACTTCCTTTAGCCTCAGTTTCTCACCTTTAATATGTTGATAACCACACCTCCCTCTCAGGGTTACTGTCAAGTTCTCAGTACAGTGCTGGACACTTGGTAAACGTCCAGTAAATATTAGCAAATACTCTTTTGTAGATGCACGTTCAGACTTAACAAACATTTTTGCATGCCTACTATGTGCCCACTAACAGTAACTATTAAATGCATGTGCTGGGTACTGTTTTAGTGCATTGACTTATTTGTTTGACCCTAGCAGGAATGGGTGTGATAATATTATTAGTGTCATTCAGATGAAGAACAGAAGTGCAGGGAGTTAACACATTTGCTAGTGACTTGAGATGTGGGGATTCGAACCCAAGGCAGTGTACCTCCAGAGCCCATGCTCATGCTGTGCTATGCCACGTCCCGGAGCTCTGAATGGGACCTTTCAGGTCTGTTTTACTTGCCAGTCACCAGGCTCCTCTCCAGCATCACCTCTTTCTAGACTTATGCTGTCCAGTTTAGTAGCCAGCAATCACACATGGCTATTTAACTTTAAATTAATTAAAATTTAAAACTCAGTTCCCCAGTCACATTAGCCACATTTCAAGGGGTCAATAGCCACTGAGTAGTTACTAGTTATGTCTTGGGAAGCACAGATAGGGGACATTTTTATCATTGCACAGTTCTATTAGACAGCTCTGTTCTAGGGACTGTGGCAAATACATTTCTTTCCCCTAAGGAGTGTTTTGATGTCCCTTTAGATAATTGGTGGCAGCCAATCACCATCGTGCCCAGAGTTGTGCAGCCGCCAGAGTATTCTGCTCATTTAACATTTATTAAGTCCCAAGTATGTGTCTGGAACAGCATTTGGGACTGGAGAAATAAAGATAAATAAATATAGTCCTTGCTCATAAATGTAATTTATAATAGCATTAAGGCGTTAACTTGTAGAGCTCAATGCCGCGTTTGTGTCATGTGGCTAAATTAATGTGACAGGTGCTGAATTTGCACAAGAGCACAGATATCATGGTAGCCAGAGCAGGGTACAATGAATTCCCTCAGATTGGGCTAGGGGTTCCTTGGAGGAGGGACCCAGGAGCACTGTCTTGAAGGGAACCTGCTGGTCTTTGGGTGAGCAGATAATGGGTGGCACCCTTCCAGTCCCGGTAGTGGGGGGTGCTCAGATTCTCTTTGTCTGGAATTTCTGCTGTACGATCTTGCAGCAAAGAGGGTGGTGACATTAGGGCAGGTTGGCGTTATTTAAAGGAGAGTTGTGAATTGGTAAAGAAGTTGCATTCCAGGTGAACCTAAGTTGAGCCCAGGGAGTGGGGTAGGAAGCTCACAGACAGAAAGTTTTCGTGTTACCTTTGCTTGCATCTCTGGAGACTCCAGCTGCTTCCTTTCCTAATTCTGAGCTGAGCCCTTCCTCCCACCTCCCTGGTGCTCTCAACCCCCTCTCCCTACAGTGTCAGCTGACCCTGCCCGACTGCCTATCTTCCTGCTCCAATTCAACACTCCCCTGGCTCAGAAATTGCTTGGTGATATTGGGAACAATGAGGCCTGACTCTGTTAGTTCAGAGTAAAACGGCTTTTTTTTTTTTTTAAAGAAGGGTATTGCATTCCTGGTGATGTATAGACAAGTCAGGAGAGGAGAGGAGGGCTAGGCTGGGGGAGGAAAGGGAGGGGGGTTGGACTCCTGAGTGACTGGAGCCTTATTGGGTGGGGAAGGGGGAGGTACTACTGACACATGGGCTCTCCGTCCTGCTAAGCCAGCCCCAGGCTGAGCTGGGCTATGAAAGTCCTGGGTGCTTGCTTGTCCGGGAAAGGGTGAAGCCAGGGACTGTTGAGAGCTTAGTCCTTTTAGGAAGGCAAGAGAGCTGTCAAATTCTTGTCCTGTCCTACTGGACAAGAGGCAGTGAGATTGGCTGGATGGAGAAGGTTTCACCAGAAGCCACACTCAGGCCCAGACACAGCAAGTTAGCAGCTCTGTTACTAGAGCCCAGGTGTGTGTGTGACTAGTGGGCGTGTTTCATTCCTGTCCACGGCTGAGGAGTGTTCCATGGTATACACACGTAACAGTTTAACTCTTCCCTTCTTGGAGGACATTTGGGTTGTGTGTCTAAGCTTTGGCTCTTCGCATCTACATGTGTTTGTTTTGATTAACTAACTTGAGTGTTTAGATTTATAACACAACTGAGTGGAAAGTACAGCGTTCCCACGTATCTCCCCCGTACCCCTTACAGTTTTCTGTATTCTTCACACCTTGTTAGCGTGGTACATTTGTTAGAATAGATGGACCGATACCGATACATTACTATTAGTGAAGTTCACGGTCTACATTAAGATCCACTCTTTGTGTTGTGTATTCTGTGGGTTTTAACAAATGCACAATGCCGCATCTTCACCACCATTGCAGTATGGAACAGAATCATTCCACAGCCCTAAAAATCCCCCGTGCATCACCTGTTCATTCCTCTTTCCTTCCAGAACTCCTTGCAACAACAAATCTTTTCACCGTCTCCATAGTTTTGCCAGAACTTTTTTGTCTGTGTCTCTTTAGAATTTCCCAGGAGGTTCTCCCTTGATCTTTAGGCCCACTTGTGCCTAATAACCAAGGAGCCTTCTTGGAAGCCAGGCCCTGTGGGGAGTTAGTTCCAGGGCTGGAAGAGCTGCCTGCAGATGAGTCTGAATTGCTTTCTTTTAAGGACTATTGTTGGAACAGGCTGATTCAGCCCCATTCCACTGGTTGAGCAGTGGCCTCAGGAGGGCTGGGCGCTCCTGGTCTTGTTTGCAGGTGAGGGAGAGCAGAGCAGAGACCCTGTCAACTGAGAGCTCAACTCTGGGGGCTGATTCCAACCCCAAGATCCCCGGAGAGCCCAAGCCCTTGGCTCCTTTACACCCAAGCTTAGAAGCCAGCTGCCTGGCCTTTCCCTCCCGGTGCCTGCGGCTCAGCCTGGGGCTGCCTCCTGGCTTGCAGGCTCCCCTCTAAGTCTCACTTTCATTTCTAAACAGACAGGAAAATAAAGCAATTGCTTTTGGACATTACATAAGCTGGGCAAGAGAAACTTTAATAAGGAAAAGAGCAGAGGAGGGGGCTGAAGATCTTAAACTCAAAACTACAAAAAGCCCACCATTTCCAACTCAAACAGAGACAGCTGCAAACCTGCTATGATCAGAGAGATGGCGCAGGTGGCCCTAGGCCCTTGGGAGAAGACTAGCCCAGCCAGCCAGGGCTCTGTGATGTCCCACTGGAGGCCGAGACCAGGCAGGGCTCTTCTGCTTCCCTCCCGCCCAGCTCCTGGGGCCGTTCTACACCTCCACATTCACACTTTCATTTGGTTCTCTTGAAGGCGGGCTGGCTGGGACTTCAGACAGTCAGGGGCACGCAGGATGTAGGGTGGGAAGGACTAGAGAGATGAAAGTCAACCGCCCTTATTTTACAGATGAAAGACTTTGGGGTGGGAACGTGCGGTTAGTGCAGAACAGGGGCTGCAGCTCAGTTTCCCAGTGGCCAGGGCAGCCCCCCGTCCGTTGTTAAGCAAGGTGATGCATGCCTGGTTTTTGTGGGGTGTCTGTGATCACTGCTATCGATTGTCTATATACCTTAGATGAAGAAACTGCGATTTGGAGAAGTGGCTTTCCCTTGCCCAGGCCTTTGAGCTCCAGGTTTAGTGTTCTGGACTGTTCTGGTTCTACCCATCTGGCCCATTTCAGGTTGAGTAGACTGTTCAGGTGAGGCTATTATGGTGTGTGTATGTGTGTGTGTACAGGGTGGGGAAAGACAAGGGTCATGGGAATTAACGGCAGGGAGGGGTAGTTGCAATTTGGCAGGAGAAGGTAAAAATTTAGCAAGAGCCTCAAGAATCCTGCCATATGCTTGGTGGTGAAATTCTTATTTAGAACACATGGCCCTGAGCAGCCAGACAGGTGCTGCAATAGCCCCTCTCAGCTCTGGAGTCTAAGCTGGCAGATAGGCCTGTGAGTTTCCACACCCCACAAACCTCCTGGTGTCCTAGAAACAGGAACCCAAGAGAGCTTAGAAAAGAGATGGGGGTACCCTCCCTATAGGGCCTACTGCTTTGAAGCTGTTGGCAGGGTTGGGTTTTGGAGCCAGCAACTGAGAGGCACTCCCTGCCCCACTGCCCACAGCGTGGGAGACCTCCATCCCGCATCTGATGGCCTCATACTTTTTACAGTAACTAAACCCTTACCTAGACTCTTGGTTCTCTTTAAGAAAATATTTGGAAATGCAAGAAAGCAAAGAAGACTTGATGTCATGGAATGAGTATCTCACCCCCAAATCCATCTGTTAAAGCTCTAACTCCCAATATGCTGGTATTGGCAGACGTTTGGGAGGTAATTAGGCTAAGATAAGGTTAGGAGGGTAGGGCCCCAGGATGGGATTAGCATCCTCTAAGTAGAGGAGGAGAGGCAGCTCTTCATCGCTCTACCATTTGAGGATACAATGAGAAAGTGGCCATCTATAGATTGAGGCCCTCACTAAGAACCGAAACTGCTGGCACCTTGATCTTGGACTTGCCAGTCTCTAGAACTATGAGAAATGAATATTTGTCAGTTACATCATCCAGTCTATGGGGTTTTGTTATGGCATTCTGAACTGACCAAGCCACCTGGTGACTTCCTTTAACTAGGTCGTGAAGATACAGGATAGTCCTTGTCCCAGTTGTTAGACTCATAGAAGAGGATAAATGAGCACATAGGAAGGCCCTGTGGAAAGAGGCAGGCTGTATTCAAGTGCCCTAAGGTAGGTACCAAGCATTGCTTGAGTTCAGGGGTGGGAGCAGCCTCCTCTTGGTGTAGACCTGAATGGGAGAAGTGAGTGTTTGAGCTTGATCTTGAGCAATAGGTAAGAGTTTAACAAATGGCAGTGGGAGGGAGGAGTATGCCAGGTGGTGGGAATGGCATGAGCAAGACCACCAAGGCAAGAACTGTGTCATGTCTGGGGACTGGCAAGGTTATTGGGGTAATTGACGCATGGAGTGTAGGTTGAAGAGGGATGACAGAGAAACCTTGGGTGGAGCTTGAGCTGAGTCGTGGAGCATCTTGAAGGAGTCTGGGCTTTGCTGAGTTATCAGTGGGGAGTCATGGATGGGTTTTAAGCTAAGGCTTGATCAGACTGTTGCTTAGGGGACGTTACTGGGCAGAGTTGCACAGGGTATACTTAAGCAGCAACCTGGTGATGGCAGTGGCCTGCCTGGGCAGAGGTGAGTGGCCTTGTGAAGAGATATAGGGTGTGTGCTGGGGAATCTTAGACAAGAGAAGGAGTGTGGCTCCAGGCTGTTAGCCCAGCTAGAGACATAGGACCAGTAATGCATGTGAAAAACGGAAGAAAGGTATAAGAAGAGTATTCAATAAATTGCCAAATTGTATATGGTCAAATGCCAAAATACATGTTTTGGGCTGATAAAAAGGGATGACTCAATGGGGGCTGGAGAGAAGGAAAGGCTTCTTGGACCAGGTGAAACTTGACCTGATTCTTGAACACAGGGATGATTTGAGTCAAAAAGGAGTAAGATGGTGGGGGGAATGTCTCTAGTCAGCAAAAGTGTGAGAATGGGGTACATGATTAGGCCCTGAAGGCAGGAACCAGGCCAGACTAGCTGGCCTAGTCACATTAGTTCTTGGTCAGCTGTACCATCAGGCCGTGGGTTCCTGCAGCTTGGAGGTAGGGGTCCCTGGGAAGACTCAGGTGAGGGTCTCTAGCCCTGCCCTTTGGAAGGCTCCAGATCGCTAGGCCAACCAGCCCTGGTTTTCATAAAGTCTTGAACAGGCCAGCCTCATCTCTGCTGGCCAGCCAGAAGCCAGAACTCTCATCCTATCCTCTATGCTGAGACAGGTCCCTTCTGCAGGAAATATAGCCAGGAGTTAAGGGAAGGAGTGTAGGCCCCAGAGTGAGGTTCTGAGAATGCAGCCTGGGCTGTGGGAATCAATGAAAAAGTCACACATCTGGATCTTGCCTAGTCCTGCCACCTGGTCCTAGGTTTCCAGGGGCCCACTCAGGTTTCTATGAGGTAACCTACACTTGGGGGCCAAGAGGGGCAGCACTACCTGGTACCCTGACTTCCTTCCCACTCTGTCCTTAGTGGCCTCACTAGGGGACTTTTTATTTTGAGACAGAGTCTCAAGCTGTCACCCTGGGTAGGGTACTGTGGCGTCACAGCTCACAGCGACCTCAAACTCTTGGGCTTAAGTGATTCTCTTGCCTCAGCCTCCCGAGTAGCTCGGACTACAGGCTCCTGCCACAATACCTGGCTATTTTTTTGTTGCAGTTGTCATTATTGTTTTAGCTGGCCCAGGCTGGGTTCTAACCCACCAGCCTTGGTATATGTGGCCGGCGCCCCACCCACTGACCTATGGGTGCTCCCCAACTAGGCGACTTCTTTAACGTCCCCTTTGGTTGTTTCTGAAATGGAAAGGGGAGACCGAAACTTAATTCACTGAGGCAGCTGAAGCAGAATTCTTGGCCTGATTCTGCTCTGCCAGGCACAGGGGCAGAAGAGGTGGTGGGAAGCATCCCTGCTGGGTGCCTTCCACCATCTGAGGAGACAGGGGAGCCTACAGGAGGTGAACAGCCCACATGCCCGCAGGCACTGGGCAGCTCGCCGCTTCATTCCGGCCCCCGAGTCCAACTCCAGACTGCTGTAGATGTGTACCAAAGACTCCAGTTTTGATCTTGGTGGGGGGTCAAGCTGAGGGAAGATGGGTCCAGGACAGGCCGAAGGTTAAGGAGCATTTAGGACTCGGGAACTGCGCCTGCATCTCCTCTCTCCCCCAATGCTTGCATTCGTTCAGGTGACTGAAGGCCAAGTTGCTGGTCAGTACCTCTCAGGAAGGAATCTTGAGTGACTAAAGGGGAAACTTGCCTAGGGAGGGAGAAAGAGCACTGTCACGGCCCTATGTGTCCGTGGCTGACGTGTGGTGCCACTTAGGGAGACCTCAGTCTCCCAATCCCTTCCCTGTAGCACAATGAGGCCAAGGTCAGGGCACAAGTGCCAGGCTGTTCTCACACTGGCACCTTTTGTGATGTCATTTCAGGGGGGGTCTCTCTCTCTCCGCCCAGGGGTGTGCAAAGGCTATTCTGCTGCCTTCAGCCCAAAGCTTGCTCTCAAGTGACTTGAATGCTGTTTACAGAATAGTAACATCTCGCCACTTGCCACTTGTAAAGTGCTGGCACTTGGGCTCAGACGTGCTGGGATCAAACCCCAGCTCTGCCGCCATTTAGAAGCAGGGATGGGCCATTGGTGGGTCAGGTCGTGGCTCCCAGGGTGGGGTTCAGGACCCAGGGGATATAAGCTTTGGCTGTGGGGTCTTTCCTAGGGAGGCATTTTTGTGAGGAGTGGGTCCCCAAGCATAGGCATGAGGGCTCCCAGAGACCCGGGCCTGAGAGCTTCCCGGCAGCATCTTGGATGCCAGCCCGGTGTTTCTGTATTCCTCACACAACCTGGGAGATGAAAGAGCGAGCAAACTGCCAACCCTCTGGCCCCTGGGCCTCGGAACTGAGGAAGTGGCTGAATAATGAATGAGGCCAGAGCACTTCAGAGAGGTGGCCCTGGGGACTGCGTGGGCAGGGGGAGAGGTATGGATGGGCGTGTGTGGGGTGGCAGTACTGGCACGTGGCGGGACGCCAGGAGTCCTGATGAGGTCTGTGGCTGTGGCTTCCACTGCAGGTTAGAGCGATCTCCTTGCACGGAGAGATGTAGAGCTGGCGTGTGGACTGCCCTGCAGCGCCTCAGCCTGTGGCATATGTGACCTCCGGTGCTGTCCCTATTATACTCCTACCTTGAGCCAAGAATAGCTGCTGTGGACCTTCCTGAGATAGTTTGTGCAGCTATCCTAACCCAGGGCAACAGGACAAGACACTCATTCTGGGACATTTTGAGAAGGGCACTGTTCACTAGGAGGGCTGTGGTATGTACATGTGACTTCCAGCAAGTGTCAGACAAGGGCAGCTGGCATGGCAGTCCCCAGAGGGAACTGAATGTCTTCAGGGCCAGATCCTCACTTGCTTCTGGTGACCAGGTGCCCTCTTCTCTTGAGACAGTCCTTTTCACTCAGCAGCTCAGGAACAAGGGCCTCGCAGCATGTGACCTGCAGGATGCGACCCGCACTCCCCCCTCTTGCCTCCTCTGTCGTTTGTATACTTTCTCTGTTGCCTAGAAAGGGCAGCAGCTCCCAAAACCCAGCCAGGGGAAGTAAGGACACGCACCTGTGCTGAGCACGTGCTGTGGACCAGTCTCTTTCCTCACTGAACCCACATATTTCATGTCATTCCGAGTATCTCCCCTCCGAGGAGTGATAACCCCCCAGTGTAGGAGGCTGTGAATTGACTCATAGCTAGTGAGGGGCCAAGCTGAGATTTGAACCCAAGTTCCTTCTCATGCCAGACTAACTCAGGTTGGTTCTCAGACCTCTATTGGGCATTTTGTGGCAGGCTCACTGTTGAGGCAGCTTCTCAGGTGTGCCCATCACCCCTGCCCCAAGCTCTCTCAAGCCCTTCTTGGAGTCAAGCAACTGATAGCAGAGCATGATTTGGAGAGGCGAGACTGCCTGGGATGGGTCCTCTTCCCAGGGATTCTGTTTTCCTGTTCTTGGCAAAGGCTGGCTGATGCATAGGGGTGTCCTGTATTTGCCAGGTTGCTCCCAACCACTGACTACCTTGTAGTCCTTGTCCTCGGTCCTATGGAAGGGGACTTCCCCTGGCTTTCTCTGTGCCAACACCAAAGCAAGCTGGGACCTCTTCCAGTTCCCCCAGCTCTGAGCAGGTGGAGGCAACATCCCTGGGCTCTGATTGGTCCAGGGCCTTCCTGTACACCTTTCCTCCAGGTGGCAATCAACCCTGCCTTGTAGACCAAGCTCTCCCAGGCCTGCCCTGGGTGGTTGCAATAAATACTAGCCAGGTCAAAGCTCCTTTGCATAGGAAAAAAGCTGGGCATCGTCCCTCCTGCTTCCTCAGACACCTGGATAATTGCCTTGAAGAGCTAGAGTGGGGAACCTGGATCACTAGAGGGCTGGGAAAATCTTGGAAAATACTTCCCTGAACATGCTACCCAGAGCCTGGAGGTGGAGGGAGGTGGGAGGAGGCCGACGCCTCCTAAAGGGAACAGAAAGTCTGAGGCTGGCCTGCCCCACACAGGGGTCTGCTGGAAGCATCACTCCCCTCTGCTGCCCAGCCAGGTGGCTTCACCCCAGCTGTTCCTCTTCCTGGCTGGCCCGCGGCACCTTGTCTCTGTTCCTGACACCACGCCTACCTGGGGCTGGGCTGGGCTCCAAGTTGGCCTTCATAGCCCAGAGGCACTCCTGGGCAATGCCATGTTAGAACAGCCCTCTAAGCCTGAAGAATCCCTGCAACCCAAATGCACATGTCACCACATCTCACAACAAATTTCACTGTCGTTCATGTTTTATTAGTATAAGTGCCTTAAAAGCAGATCAGAGATTCAACTAATTTGCTCATTAGTAAAAGGAAATTAGCCATTTGAGATCTGTTCTAATAAAATTAGCTTGGTGACAAACGCTTTGTTGCAGTGTTTATTAGATTACCATCCTCCCTGCATTTTAAAGGCCAGAGCCATCCTCAGCAACTCTTCAGGGTATTCTAGCTTCTTTCTTCCTCTTTTTTGTTCTTCCTTTCAGGCCTATGGAGATTTCTTTTTTTCCCTTTCAAGGCTAATTGGGAAGGCGTGACCCAAATCTGGGCTCTGTTCACACACTCCCACAAGCCCTAGAGTGCCCACAAGCTCTGTGCTCCTGCCTCCAGCGCCATCCCCTGGGGTTTTTCCATGTTGCTGGTCCTTTAAATGGAGCCAGCATCTCTCTGCTGTCCCCCCAGCCTAAGGTGACCAGATTTTAACATCCGTAAAGTGGGATACCATTGACACGGGGTGGGGGGGTGAGGGGGTTGGGGGGTGGAGGGGTGAGGGGGCGGGCCTGACAACAGTGCAAACTTTGATAAGCAGTTCTCAGTAATCACTTCTCAACAATTATTTGTTATTATTACAGTTTAATATTATAAAATTAACAAAAATAATATAAAACTCATATCCTGGTGAAATAGCCACATGGCAGCCGAAAACCATATATTCCCTTCCTGTTCTCCCACCCGTTCCCTAGCTTGTCATGCATTCTTTCCAAAAATTGGGACGTTTTAAAAATGCCACAGGACATGGGAAAAACTGTTAAAAATTAAGACTGTTCTGCCAAAAGCAGGATGTCTGGTCACCTTACCCAGCCCCAAGACCTGAGATAGGCCTGCAGCAACAGCGCCCCCTGATGCCTTTGGGACTCCTTGCCACTTTGAGCCTTCTGGATTATCTTCCAGTTGACAAGCATGCTGAGAATGCTCATCTGGTTTCCCCCAGTCGTTTGTTTCCACTCACCCCCCATCAGTGTGGTCAGCTTCCCATTCTTCCCTGCACACATGCGCTTGGCCATCTGCAGCTTGACTGGTGAGATCTGGAAGCTCACAGGATGTCCCATGGTGCACAGAGCTGCCTGGGGCTCCTGACTGGGCCTGAGGCTGGCCAGGCACTGTGAACTATGGGAAGCTCTTAGTTAACCCAGGACTGTGATTTAGAAGCAGGCACTCCCAGCACCCCACAGCGCTCTGCTGGCACCTCTTTCTGGGAGCACGTGATCTCACTTGGGGGTTCCTTTTCACAACCACCCTGTGCACTTACTCTGTGCCAGGCACTGGGGACGGCCAGCACTTCATTAGCCTTCTTTCATCTAATCTTCTGGATGACATTAGCGGGGAGACCACACTGTTGCTTTCTTTTTAGAGGCAGGGTTGACATTTGGAAAGTTTCTGGAGGTTACCCCGCTTGTAAGCTGCAGAGTGAGAGTCTGGACACAGGTGGTGTGTCTCTGAAGTACCTTACTCTCACTGCTGGGCTACAGCACACGTGGGTAAACGTCTGCTCCTTACCTGTGCTGGCACGTGACGTGAGCTTCCTGAACGTGGGTCTGTGCCTCAGTTGTCTCTGCATCCTCCACGGTGCCTGGCACCGGCTTGGCAGGTAGCAAGTGCTCAGAAACATCGACTGAGTGAACAGGGAGCTCAGGGAGGCATGGATGGACAGGGGTTGGAGGCCTGTTGCAGGGGCACCCGGCACAGCCCTGTAGGTCCTGGGTGCTCTTTGTTCTCTCCCTTGGTCATCAGTAGCCCCAGCCCCTCTTTGCCCCTCCTGGATTCCTCCTAGCCTGGTGTGAATCATTGGCTCAGATGACAGCGATGTGCTTATCTCACAGGATGTGACTCTGAATATTAGAATGTCAGAAGTGGCTGCCTTCGCAATAAGTTGCTGTCAGAGAGGAAATAAAAGGGGAGTTGCGGTTATTTAATTTGCAGGGTGCTGGCGACAGGCTGGGCCTAAGGACTTGCTGCAGTCTCCCCAGCAGCTGGGGCATCAAACCCCACAGGATCCTGCCCTGATTCCCACCCTCCCTGGGGTCCCTCCAGCCCCTATGTCCCACATGAGTTCCCCCGCATAAGCTCCGCTCCTTCCAGAGCTCTGCCGCCTTTCCTGCCCTGCCTGCCTCAGGTGCCAGTCCCCCTGCACCCTGTTCTCCCTCCTGCACTTCCCTGCCCAGCCCATGTTCTCCTGGCCCCTTTGCTACATTCCCCCCCCCCCAATTTATCCTACCACTCCTGTGAGGCAGATATGATTTCTTCCACCTTAAAGAATGAGGAAATTGAGGCTCAGAAAGGCTAAGTATCCAGTTCTGCAGATTCCACACAGAGACACAAAGGGGGCCAGGAATGGGGGTTCAGCAGTCCCTCACTGAGGCCTCCTAGTGCTAAGCTCTAGCACCATCCAGGTGGCTGAGAAGCAGGGTTTGGCCCTTAGGGTGATGGGAGTATCCCACCGCGGGACCTGGGACAGAGGAGGCTCTGGGTGGGGACTCCCTGAGCAGTAAATATCTGAGATCTGAATCTCATTACCTGTAATAGGAGGTAAATCTCCTTTCTTTGGTTTTGGCCCCATGTGCTTTGGGCTCTCAAAGTGGGTGCAGGTGAAGACTTGGGAGATGCTTTATTGATGGAGACGTGATCCCTCTTCTAGTGCTGGGCCTTGGTTTATAAAGCCCATGTGCAGCTGGTCCCAGTCCCCTCAGGAGAAGAGTCTACAGTGCTGTTTTGGACAGGAAACCCCAGGGAGACAGAGAGAAGAGTACAGGCCTTGGGGTCAGCTGCATTAGGGTCTAAATCCAGGCCTATCAACTGTGTGTCCTCAGGTGAATTGTTCAACCTACCTGGGGTTCAGATTCCCCTTCTGGTATCCACTTTTCAGCAGAGTTGTGAGGACAGATGGAAATGTGAATCAAGCTGAAAGTGAAGTGTTTGAAGAGTGACCCACCAGTTCTAGGAGGCAAGGCCTCACCTGACATCCAGCCAGGGACAGGGAGGACATCTCAGGATCTGGCCCCTGGAGGGCCATTTTAGCTGAAACTCTTGGAAATCCTGGGACCACCTAGAATCAGCCCCTGTTTAGAGGGAGGGCATGTTTCCCTGGGGAGTGGGATAGCCCATCCTGACATGAGACCCCAGCTCTCTGCAGAGAGAAGAGAGGGTCCTGTGGGCTCCTAGATACCTCTGTGTTCACCCTGTTTCCTGCTGTGCTTCTTCCTGAGCCCCAGATGCCCACTCAGCATACTCTCAGACAGGAGTCACACCTGCTTCCCTCCAGAGTCACACCTGTCCTTCCTCTGGTCCAGGACCCCGAGGAGACTCCATCATTGAGTCTTTAAGGGCATGAGAGTGCAAGTCGAGGGGTTTTGGAGTGTCGGGGGAAGGCATGAAGAAGAGGGCACTTGGGTTCTGCCCCAGCTCAGCCACTTACTGGCTTTGTGAGCTAGACAGGTGGTTCATCTCTTAGAGCTTTGTCTGCATCTCAAGAATGTGGCTATAGAATGGCTCCTAGACTATCCTGAGGGCCCAAGGGCTGATGTAAGTGCTAGAATGGGGCCAAGCACAGTAGATAAGGTTGGTGTGGTTTCTTCCCCTTGAGAGGCAACTGAGGGCTGAGGCTTGCAGGGATTTTCACCATACCCCTAGCAGTCTCTGGCCTTCCTTACCCTGCTCCCTCAAATCCAAAGTGGAGTGGTGAAGGGGGCTTCAGTTGGAAGCTGTCTTGATTCTTGATATTTTTTACCCCTTTCTCTTTCTCCTCTCCTTCTTGGTCTCTCATGACAGGTATATTGGTACAACTGATGTTGGCCCACGGGTCTCTGAGGTTCTGTTCATTTTCCTTCAATATTTTTTTTCCTTTTTTCTTCTTCAGATTAGATCATTTCTATTGATTTACCTTCAAGTTCACTGATTTTCTCCTCTGACATTGCACGTTTGCTACTGAGCACATCTGCTGAATTTTCAATTTCTGTTACCGTATTTTTCTTTCTTTTTTTTTTTTTTTTTGAGACGGAGCCTCAAGCTATCCCCCTGGGTAGAGTGTCATGACATCACAGCTCATAGCAACCTCCAACTCCTGGGCTCAAGCAAGTCTCCTGCCTCCGCCTCCCATGTAGCTGGGACCACAGGTGCTGGCCACAATGCCCGGCCATTTTTTGGTTGCAGCCGTCATTGTTTGTTTGGCGGGCCCGGGCTGGGGATTGGAACCCGCCACCTTAGGTGTACGAGGCTGGCGCCTTAGCCGATTGAGCCACAGGCACCAAGCCTATTACTGTATTTTTCAATGCTAGAATTTGTTTGGTTCTTTTTGTAGTTTCTGCTACTTTATTGCAATTCCTTAAATGTTGAGCTTATGTCATCATCTAGTTCTTTAACTATTTGAATAGCTTTCTTTTTTTTTTTACCATGCTTTTTCCTTCTTTTTTCTTTTCTTTTTTTTTATTGATTGATATCTGTATACATTAATGCAAACATGGGGTACATTGTGCTGTTTTCATATACAATTTGAAACACTTTCATCAAGCTGGTTAACATAAATTTCATGTCATTTGCTTAATCATTATATCAACACATTTATATTCTAGTTCTAGAAAAGTTCACTTGTACCCTTTGAATAGCT
>CAUYQV010093967.1:0-18793 GCA_963574575.1 Galagoides demidoff | reverse complement strand
TGATGAAGGTATATGTGGACCACAGAAAGCAAAATTCCTAATAATAAATCTTCTGCAGCTGATATTATTCTAACTCCAGTGTGTAACTCAATAGTCCTTAGTGAATTAATTAAAAGTGCTAAGAAAGTAAGGAATAAAAGAAACTCTGAGTATTTATAGAACTCTCTTTTTTTAAATCTTAACCAGTGGACACAAAGTATAGAGGAATTTTCTATAAATTTCTAAGGCAAAAAGTTAACATTATTTGCATTGAATCATGCAGTAGCACAGATTTAGAAGCACAGCACTGAGAGCTATCTGCTAATCTTGGACAAATCATATAATCCCTTTAACATATATCATTTATATATGAAACAGAAATAAATTTACACAATGTAGATTGAAGTTTTGTTATGAAAAAAATAATTAACTCATAAAAATGTTTTCAAATCAGAGAGTACACCATAAGAATATGTTAAGAAAACATACAAAACTTTTGGAGTCATTCCTTCAGCAAATATTTATTGAGAACTGTTCTATGTTGCACAATATTCTTTTTTTTTCTATTTTTTTATTTGTTTATATTCATGGGGTACAAAGTGAAATTTTGTTACATTGATATATTGCATTGCGGTCAAGTCAGGGCCTCCAGTGCATCCATCACTGGAGCAATGTACATTGTACAACCCAAGCAACCTCCCATCATCCGTCCTCCCTCCATCCCCCAACCTCCTGAGACTCCACTGTCCATCATTCTACACTCCCCTTCCCTGTCTAGGGCCAATCTTCACACTTTTAAATGATAATGTGTTCCTTACACAAGTCCATTACTACTGGACCAGTAATTCATCCTGTGCACATTATTTTCCTCCAACTTCTAAGTGGGAACATATGACATTTATTTTACTGTGTCTGAGTTGTTTTACTGTAGATAATGACCTCCAGTTCATCCATGTTGCTGAAAAAGACATGAGTCCACTCTTTTTTAGGGTTAAATAGTATTCCATTAGGTATATATATACCACATTTTCTTTATCCAACCCTCCATCAATGTGGATTTCCTATCTTCACTATTGGAATAATGCTGTGATAAACATATAAGGGCAAGAATCTTTTTTTTTTTAAATTTTCTGATTTCTTTTCCTTTGGGTAGGTACTCAGAAGTGAGATTGCTGGATCATATTGTAGTTCTATTTTTAGTTCATTCAGAAATCTTCACACTGTATTCTTTAGAGATGGCAATACTTCACAATCCCACCAACTATTTATGAGTTCCCTTTTCTCTGCATCCTTGTTAACATCTGTTATTTTTGTTTTCTTAATAATAGCTATTCTAATTCTTATACGATGATATCTCATTGTGGTTTTAATTTGCATTTCTCTGATGATTAGTAATGTTAAACATTTTTCCATACATTTGTTGGTCATTTTGTATTCTTTTAAAAAATGTTTATTCATGTTCTTAGCCCAGTTTTCAATGGGGTTAATTTTGTCATTGTTTTTCTTGAGTTGTTTGAGCTCCTTATAAATTCTGGGTATTAGTTCACTGTCAGATGTATGTTTTGCAAATATTTTCTCCCATTATTTAGGGTGTCTGTTCTGTTTCTTTTGCTTAGAGATTATTCTTGGAGAATATTCTGCTACTATTGGTAGGTAAGGCAATGAACAAAATATCAAAATCTACATAGCTTAGATTCTAGTAGAATAAAGTAACAGTAAGCAAGTGAGTAAAATACATATGTGTTAATGGTGTTAAGCTCTATGGTTAAAAAAAAAATTTAAAACAAAGAAAAAGGGATAAGAGACACCGAGGAAGGGTTGCAAATTTAAATTGAGTAAAGGAGAAAGGTGAAATGGTAATATTTTACTTAAGATGGAAAAAGATAAAAGAATGACTATTGCAGTATCTGATGGAAGAAAATCTCAGGAAAAAGCAATAGAAAATGAAAATGCCTTGATTTGGGAATATGTCTAGAGAGTTCAGTAAGAGCAAGAAGGCAGCGATGCTGAATTAGAACCAACAATGAACTCGTGTTGGTATCAGGGAGCCACACTGCCTAAGTCCTTGGAAGGTCCTGGAAGGATCTGTATTTTCTCTTCCAGAAATGAATGCCAGTAAAGGATTTTAGGCAGAGGAGACACATGATCTATTTACATTCTGAAGGATCTCTCTGACTGTTGTATTGATAGACTGAAGTGGGATAAGGGTGGTAGTTGAGAGATTGCTTAGGAACTATTACAAATACCCACAGGAGAAATGGTGGTGGCTTGGATTGGAATGGCTACATTTCAGGTGCTGAAAAGTGGACTTGAAGTAGATTTTCAAAATAGGGGCAAGAGTGTTCCCTGATGAATTGTTTGTGATCCTTGATGAAAAGGTAAAGGTCAGAGACAGTACCAAGGTTGGGGGATGGAACAATTGGAAGAGTAAATTGTTACTGACTGAAGAGGGTAAGACTATGAAAGGATTGAGTTTAGGAGTATGGATTTACATACTTAAATAGAAAAGTGTGGTAAGCTATATGGAGGAGATATTGAGTCCACAGTTAGAAACATGCTTTGGGAGTTCAGAGAGAGCCAAACTAGGGCTGAGCATTTGGGAGCTATTCATTTATAGATGGCATTTTAAAACAATGAGACTGGATGTGGTCACTATGAGAGTGAGGAAAACAATCAGAAATCCAAAGATAGAACACTGCCCTATTTGAGTATTTAGAAATGATAAGACCTGCGAAGCCAGAATGTGATGTCCAAGAAGCCAAGTGAAGATGGTCTTCCAAGGAGGGGACAGGGGAACTAGTTAGATGAGTGATATTCTAATAAACCAAGAAAGAAGAAATGAGAAACAACAAGATTTAGCAACAGGAGTGTTAGTGTGAATATGAAAAGGACAGTTCAGTGGAGACAGAAAGAGAAACATTAATTACAATCAAGAAAAAAGAAGAGTTGGAGAAGGGTTCTATTTTTCAGATAATATATACAGCAATATGTTTTTATGTTGATAGACATGATCCAACAGGGATGGGAAATTTGATGATGCATTGAGAGAAAACGATGAATTGGTACAGTAATGGAGTTGTGTAAGGAACACATTATCATTTAAAAGTGCGAAGATTGGCCCTAGACAGGGACAAAGACCTTTTCCACATGATAAGAGGATAAGCATAAGATGTGGATGGTGGGCATGGCCAAAGAACTGAGCAGGAAGAAATACTCCCCTGACTGACTCTTTTCTCAGTGAAATAATAATCACAGTCCCCAACTACCATGGCTGTTGGTATGTTTCAGGCATTATTCAAAGAGTTGTATTCTTAGTCAGCCTTTAATGCTGGTAACAAGAGTGTTATTAGTCTGTCCAGTTCATAGATAAGAAAACAGAGATGTAAGAGGTTAAACGAATTGCCTGAAGCTCACCAAAGACAACCATGTGGGGAGAGCAAGGTGAAGGGATGAAAAAGTACAAGACTACTTCAGGCTACATCGAAGCCCTCTAGGAGGTCAGCGATCATGAAATTAAAGGAGTGGATATAATTTACCGCGACATTAAAAAACGTGAGTTCAGTCATGGACCAACCACTTGCTAAGTGTTTCGCTCTCAACATAAGGATTCATTTCAGTTTCTTCATTTGTATAAATACAGAGAAGGATTAAAAATAACAACATATGCTAACAGAGTCGGTAGTCTAAAAATATAATCTTTCCTGCTATTTGCATTATTAATGGCAATGTTTCTTTCTGTCATTCCAGTTCAGGCGACCTCGCCCTCGCCAATTTTGTCTTTTGACTGTTGATTGGCCAAAAGCCAACAAGTTTGCTTGATTCTTAAAGTTCAGCCTTTTTTTCCTTTGACATATGTTTCAGGAGTGGCACTTTGCGTTTGCAACTTCTCCAGAAATAAATGAGTCAGAGCTTTTGACTCCCTTAGCAGTTCACAGCTCAGTTCTCAGGCCTCCGGTGGACTGGGAGCCACAAAATTGAGGCTGGAACGAACTTCACATTTGTGGAGGGGGCTGGCTTGCAACATGATTTTTAAGGAGTTTTGACTCCTGATTCCGGCACTTCATAGAAACACTATGCATGAATTACATTCTTCAGACAAGCAGAAGTTGGCTGCCTGCCTCTCTATCTCATAAGAGAAGCTCAGAGCTGGCTTATTCATACCCTGGTTGAGCTTTCAAGCCTTATTGAGAAGTGTGCACAGTTACTGTACTCATGGTGGGTTTGGAAAGAGTACAGCAACGCTGGCTTCATTAATATCTGGAAGTACATAGCCAAGAGCCAAGTTTGTCATCATAATGATAACAGGGGAAAAAATCCAACTGTAAATTAACATTTTGGCAACTTTCAAAGTGATGCTGGGAAAAGAATATCTGTGTCATTCCAGTGAAAAATAGAGATGAGTATTAGCAAAAAACATAAAATCTTTCTTCACTTCGGTGACTGATCTGGAATAGAAATAGGGTACTACCTTTTCATCAGAGATCACAAGCAATTCATCAGGGATATACTCTTGGCTCTATTTGAAAAATCTACTTCAAGTCCACTTTTCATCACCTGAAATGTAGCCATTCCAATGCACCTTATTTGACTTTATATTTCAACCTCCCTTATAGGATAGAAGGTTAATTTACTGAATTATTTGTGGGATTACAGACCTATCTATAATTATCCCTTGATGCAAATAGTCATGTCAGTGAAGTTATCTAGAATTTGGTTTTAGTTACCTCCATTCAAAACTCATCTCTTATCAATTCTTCGATGCATACTACCTAATCACACACCTAACCATCGATTTTGAAGGTAAACTTTATGTGCATCATTGTGAAGACTTAAAGACATGTATACATTACTTCATTCCCCATATTGTATTAGAAATAACACTGCACAAGATAAAAGAAAATATGATATTTTAAACCTTATTTTCTACCAAGTAGTGTAGCAGTCAAGAGTGAGAAGTTCAAAGACAACATGTAAGTGTGAAATCCAGTTAACACTTATGTGCTCTGTCACCTCCAACAACTGATTTTACTCATCTGGACTTCTGTTGTCTAACCTGAAAAAAATGGGAAATACAGTTGCCTCTATTTCATAGAATTATGATGAGGATTGAATGAGGGAATACTCATGAAGGACTTGAAACACCATCTGTCCCCAGGAAGTACTTAATAATAATTAGCCATTGCTATTATGATGATTATTGCAGACATTTGATTATCATACTTTGATGATGCATGTTTGGGATCTGCCATATCTTCATGTATTTGATGACAATGAATGGAAGGTGGGAGAGACCAGGGTGGTGGAAAGGGGCCAACATCAGCTGGATCACACGGGACCAGGGCACATCGAATTCTGTAAGATGGGCACATCAGGGTTTATAGCCAAATTGTGTCTTTTGGGGGAAGTTTTTCAACTGAAGTGGCAGCAAGACTGTGCTCTGAGAGGTAACTTTTCCTGGGTAGTCCCCATCTGTATCACAACATCCTATAGGATAAGCACATGGGGGCAGGATATGCAAGTAAGGAGGACAAGAGGCCCACTAGTGAGATTATCAAAGGTCAAGAGATAAGCTCTATGCCAGAAAGGTACCATTTTGTGGTGTTTATGACAAAATATAGAACTGTATTTTTGTCAGCAATATTGTAACATAAAAAACAAAATTTTTGATTCTTATACTGTGAAATATAGCATGAATATAGAAAAGTAAATCAAACATCTTTGTTTAGACATATCTATATATTTTAACAAATGAAATGAAAAGCTAGGTCAGTACTTCTCAGGTCAAGAAATAGGATGCTGTCAGCACCCAGCTGCACCAGCACCACAAGTAAGCCATGCCTGGGCACAGGGCCAGTGCTGCACATCTAATCGATAAAGCCATATGGAAAAAAAAATGAGAGATGACTAAGAGCAATTAGGTATATATTATTAATTAATATAGATTAATTTTGCCTCTTTTTGAATTTTGTGTAAATGACACATGATTTTTCTCTTTCCTTCTTGATTCTTTTGTTCAATATTCTGTTTTTGTTGGCAAGATCCAGGTTAGTGGGTTGATTTTTTTTGTTCTGTTTTGTTTTTCAGGAAAGGAGCTAGGATACACAAGGCTGAAAGGAAAAGCACTATATATATATTCTGGTACATACATGCCAGATTTTCTGTACTGTATACATACAGGGCTGTAGCCATTATCTTATATTTTCCTATATTTCACTTTATTAAATAGCGTCAAATAATTCTTTGAAGTAATTTTACCAAATACCAGAAACAGTGGATAGTTCACTGGCCCTCATCTTTTACAGCATGATGTGTTTTGGACTTCGTAAATTTACATGGGCTGTTGAGATATTTCTGGTATTTTTCTGGGGTTTTAATTTACTTATTAATAATATGTTACCCACAGTTCTTTAGATTACCTTTTTTGTAAAATTTCTACCCAGTATTTTTCCCAGTATTTCTGTTGTGTCAATGACTTTTTTTAAGTGGATGGGCCAGAGTTCTTTGCATGGTTTGGCAATGAGTTCTTGGCCAGTTACAGGTGTTGCAGATACCACCCAGCACTCTGTAGCTCATCCCTCACCCACATTCATCCTGTCTTTTAATGAAGTGAAGTTCATGAATATAATGTAACTGACTTTATCAATCCATTATTTTACGGCTCAGTCTCTTGTGCCCTACATTGGAAATCCACAGTGACATGAAACATTCTCCGGTATCAATTTCTAAAAGCTTTACTGTTGGGGTTTTAACATTTTTTTCAAGATTCTATTATGATGATTTCAAACCTAGAGCAAAGTAAAATAATACTATGATGAACATCTAAGATTCTACCTTCACTTCTTATTGTACCTACTTCATCAAGGACCAATACATCTAACCATCCCTCTATCAATTTACTAATCATTCTGTTTCGAGGATTCACATGGAAACTGAAACTTTCTCGCAACTACTCAGGGTCAGCTTATTTTGCCTCTCCTTTCTTCATTCTGCTCCTTTAGAACAGAGGTATAGTGACTGTCATTGACGTCCTGACCACATCCCATCAAAACCAAACTTTTCCATTCCTGACAGTGGTTTCTTACTGCATACCTGATACTCCTGGGACCATGAGAAAAGTGCTGCTCTGTTTCTAAGGAGGCTGGTGACACTGGGGACAGGACAGTGGACAAGACTGAAAACAACCACCAATTAACAATGAGTGGAAGGTGTAATGGAAAATACCAAGTTTTCTTGTCCCTTTGAGGAGTGTCCTGTGCTGTCTCTCCCAAGGCTCTCTGCTGTTACTGAGCCATTCCCCGCCCCCCCCCCAGCAGTAATCAGGTGTTTAAAACAACCCATTGACCTTTCTCCCTTCCCTGGTTCCCATCCCCACAGCATGGAATCGCTTCCTGTCAGAGTTTGGTTCCCCATTAAACAGACTCCAGGGTTCTGAGATTTTATATCAGATGAGGCTTATTGAGGCATAATCTCTCAATGTGTGAAGACAGATCAAGCAGGCTTAGGTGGAGAGAAGAGTTAAATAGCTATGAAGTTTCTCCAAAAGCATTGATGACCTCACAGGCATCTTCCGAGTTGGAATGACCTTTAGAGATGCCTACATTCAAACAAGGAGGTGAGGGAGAGGGTGACCTTGCACAAGGAGCTCTCTTCAGCTTCAGTCCTGGGAGGAATTTACCCTGGAGTCAGCTCAGTCCACACCCTCATGGGTGCAGAGGAAGTAAAGGGACAGGTGTCCAGAAGGGGGAGAGGTGCAGCCTCCGCTGTACCTGCCAACAGACTCCTTGCACTCAAATCTGCCTCCTTGATGCTTAATTTTATGTGAGGACTTGTTTGGGCTATGGGCTACCCAGATTCAACACAGTTTTAGAGTGAGTCAGTGACAGTGTTTCCGGGTGAGGTTAGCACTTGAAGCAGTGGGTTCAGCAGAGTGAAGAGCCCTCCCCATCATCTAATCCATTGAGGGTCTGATTAGAACAAAGGTCAGACTTACGGGAAATCTATCTCTATTTTTCTTTCTTTCTTTTTTTAATTAAATCACAGCTGTGTACATTACTGCATTTATGGGGTACAATGTTCTTGTTTTACATACAATTTGAAATACTTAAACCAGTTAACATAGCCTTCACTGCATTTTCATAATTATTGTGTTAAGACATTTATATTCTACACTTAGTAGATTTGACATGTACCCTTGTAAAATGCACCATAGGAGTGGTCCTACCAATTATGGTCCCTCCACCCATTCTTCCTCCTCCCCTCCCCTTCCCCTTCATCTTGGGCTGTAGTTGGGTTATAGCTTTCATATGGAAGTGTGGGTGCCTAAGCATTGGTTTCATAGTAGGGCTGTGTACATTGGATACTTTTTCATCCATGCCTCTATTTTTCTATCTCACTCCTTTTTTCTGCTTTCTCAACTTCTCCTGCCTTTAGACAGGTATTAACACCTTCAACTCCCTGGTTCTCAAGCCTGTGGGACTTGGACTAAATTATATACTAGGTCTCCTCTCCTCTCCTCTCCTCTCCTCTCCTCTCCTCTCCTCTCCCCTCCCCTCCTCTTCCCTCCCCTCCTGTCCCCTCCCCTCCTGTCCCCTCTTCTTTTCTTTTCTTTCTTTCTTTTTATTTTTTGGTCTCTGGTTTGCAGATACCTGATCATAATACTTCCTAGCATCCACAGTAACATAAGCAAGCCAATTTCTTAAAATAAATATATTAATATATAGCTATACAGAGATAGAGATATGGATAACAGAAAATTTCCTGTTGGTTCTGTTTCTCGTAAAACCCTGACCAATACAGTCTCTAAAGTTGGCTGCTGTGGACATCCAACCTAAGACACAAAGCAATTAACCATTTCCCACTGCCTGCTGTAATGGGCAAGGCAAGAGTGGACATCTAAGTCACTTCTACTTTGAGATATCAAATTAATGTAGCATGTTGTCTATTTGACTTCTCTCCTTGAGAAGCCTATGGGCCAGAATTACTGAGGTCCTCAAATATCCTCAGGACGTAGGTGGTGTGGACCTCTGGTGCCCAGGTGCTCTATCTCTCTCTCTGTCTCTCTCTCTTTACTATCTTCTCTCTCTCTCTCTCCCCTCTACTGCCTTTTAGATATTAGCTAGGAAGCACTTTACTTTTGTATTACCGCTTTGAGATTTTTAAGAAGTTTTAGACATTTTTACTGAAGGTTTAATGTGAATATCCAAACTTGACATTACTGGAAACAAGAATCTCTGATAAGAATCTTAAATTCAGGATTTTTAGCAGTCAGTCAATAGTAAAATGGGCCATTGGTACTGAATTATACAGAGTACCATTCAGTTCTCTTCAAAGCAGTTATCTGTCAGCTTACAGGAAGAAGCTGCATTCTCTTGACCCTATGTCAAGAAAAGGAATGATTTTTACCCTTATCTCTCTACGCCACCAGGAAAAAATGATTATCTGTCTGAACTAGGCGCAGGCCCATGTAGGTTCAATCTGTATGTATGTGATCAGATATATTCTTGTGGGGATTACTGCAAAGACTTAGGATACATGGCCTACGGATTTTTCAGTGGCAGACACCTCAGAAATAACAATGTCCATAGTTGAGAGGAGTCTAACTCAGAATGGAAAATTTTTCTAGTCTCTTATTTTTTAAAAAGTAAAACATATTTATAAGAAAACATAAAGGCAAAGTACCAATTTAAATATCAGCCATACTACAAATTTAATTAAAATCGTCACCCATTGCGTTGTGGCGCTCTCTGTGCTTTCCAAGCGTCCCCCGGCTGCACATTTCCGCCATGTCTGGCTGCCTGCCTCTCTCTCTTTCCACTTGCCTTTCCTGTAGCACAAGCACAAGTTACAAGTCCGCCAATTTGTAATATAGAAAAAAAAAAATCCACCAATATGTGAATAAATGAATGAAATTTCAAAAGTATTGGGAAAAGAGGTATGAAAAATCAAAAAGAATTAGGAAGGTATTCTTGATGGCAGAAAAGTGATTTTCTGTTCAATATCCCCTAGTCTGACTTTCTTTTACCTTTTTGCTTTAGATTTTAATGCCAACAAACTATAACTGAAAATAAACTCACATGATTTAAAATCAGAAAATGACATTAATATCTTATTCATCTCTTTTCATTTGTTTCTATGATTTTAATAACATTAAATGAAATAACTTAGTTACTGTAATAACACTTAGGGAAACTTTTTTTTTTTTTTTTTGAGACAGAGTGTTACAGTGTCACCCTCAGCCGAGTGCCATGGTGTCGTAGCTCACAGCAACCTCAAACTCTTGGGGTTAAGCAATTCTCTTGCCTCAGCCTCCCAAGAAGCTGTGACTACACACCCAGCTATTTTTTAGAGATGGGGGTCTTGCTCTTGCTCAGGCTGGTCTTGAACCTGTGAGGTCAGGCAATCCATCTGCCTCGGCCGCCCATGTGCTGGGGTTACAGCCATGTGCCACCATGCTTGGCCAGAGCCTAGAATTCTTGTTTGATTTTTTTAAGTCATTAGAAAGGTGCACATTCTCTATTAAAAAAAATTATTTCATAATGAGTTTTTCAGAAACATGCCTATTACGGTAACATCAAAACCTTTACGAAACTGACATGTAAAATAAATAATACCCCTCTTCCGCAGACTTTTCCGCAGAGTCCCTATAATCATGTTTACAGGAGCCCTTCCATCTGAGGGCGCACTGTGTGTTGCTTACACTGCATGCACCACAGGGAATCCTGACCCCATCCCCAGAGTTACAGACCAGGTCCTTAAGGCCTGAACCTGATGGTGGGAGGGGGGGACTTAGATGAGCAGGAAGGGTTGAGAATTAGAAGATGGCAAAAAGTTTTGGACACTGATACGTTCACTAATCAATACCCATGATTAAAAAACTGCTTATCAGGTGGTGGGTGGTTTCTTTTGGCATCTCTAGGCAAATCCCCCCATGCGTGCATATATACATACACACACACATGAACACATACATACACACACTCATACGCACACACACACACACACAGACATACAGTGTTTTGTGCACTTCTGTTTCCCAAAGGAGTCCGTGGACTCTACCTGACTCTATGCTTCCCAGCCATCAACACAGCTTAGACAATGAACTTGCCCCTTCCTGTTAAAATCTTGCCCTGGAACTGACTGAACTTGACAGCCACCTGCTGCCCCTGTGTATACTGTTCCCAGACAGAGGTCGTGCAGGCCCCAGCCCAGCCCTAATTTCCTCACTCTCCACGATGCCTACCTCCAGAATTCTCCCAGCAAAGAGTCTCTACATCCTCTCTAGGTCTCACTTTTAAGAACACACTTCAAGGCCATTCTGGAACATTCTCACTTGGCACACGCCGTGATTGTACACAAGTCAAAACCCCTCCAGCCTGGTCATCTCTGAGTATCCTTTTGACTAATTTGATCTGGGATAGTGATTGCTTTCTCTACTCCCCAACAGAGAAAGGAAAGAAAACACCCCGCAGTTTCACGGGATTGGCAGCTGTTCCTCCCCAACCTGTTTCCCAAGTTCTCCGGTCTTCCCTCACCGCCTGTTCAGATGGGAGGCTGCATGTGAACTCTGAAGAGGCGCCTGGGCTCCAGATCAGCCTACCCTGGGATGAGGGAGGCTTCATCTGTCATCTGTTGCCATCGACTTTGCAACTTTTGCTGAACCTCCAAGGCCAGAAGAAAAGTCTTAAAAATGACAATTATTATCTTATTTTATCCCTTTTGACCCACAAAAGGTGAAATACTATTTCAATGTGCCTTGATGACCAGGACCTCATGCCGTCTTCATTTCATGTGACGTCTCACTGACAATGGGCACACTTATAACTCTGAGTCAGTCTGTGTAAAACAAACTAAGTGTACCTGCTACCATTCTGAGATTTTAAAAAAGAATGAGCTGGTGACATACAAAACATTCGCGATCAAACATCAGTTGGAAATCAGGGTTGTGTTTGTTCTAAGACGGTGTGATGCAAAATGCTGAGACATTGACACTTTAAATTTCGCTTCTCTGCAGGTATTTTTCCAAACTGGATTTCAATGTGATCCTTTCATGGGTGTTTAGAAGAGGAAGATCTTTTGTGGCATATCTGAGAATTGGAAGGTTTCTTTCATCAGTAGGCTCCCCTTGCAATCCTCACATTGTTAGCAGAGAGTAGCACCAAATATCCCTTTTCTTCACAACCTTAGAACTAATTCAAATGCAGCGAAACTCCTTAAATTGAAATCCTGAGCTTGACTGCCCTGGCTCATGACTGTTTTCTCCAAGAGCTGTGAGTTCTGAAACTGCAGTGTCAGACAGAGCCACCGTCTGATCACCCACCCTCCGCATCTTTACCAGAAACTGTCAGGACAAAGCCCTCGGTGAAGGTAGTTCTGAATTACCATCAGTTTCTAAGAATAAAGGGTGCGTTTATTGGTCTGCAGCCATACTAGACTAATATAAAAAATAAATACATAAAATCTTAATACAGAAACAGCCCCCTCGGGGAATTGAATCAGGGTAATTTGACAATCAACAGGAAAGAGAAAGGTGCAAGGAACCCATCCTAGCCCGAGTCAGCCGAGGTGACTGACATATCCATAATGGACAAATTGCAGGGCAACTCCTTCATTCATAAGGCAATCGGGATATGTCTCTTCCCTCTGTGCCAAAGTGTTCCCCACACCCTGTGAGGTTCAGATGCCGCTGATTCCTCAGCTGCAGAAGTAGCTGCCTGGACCATGAGAAGCTACAAAGTGTCTTGTTAAATTGTCGTCCTCAAATACTCCAGTGACTCTTCTAAGGCAAATTTCATCGTTTCCTCATTGATTTCAGCAATTACAAAATTACATAATTGCATGCATAATAAATCATTCTGAAGTTATTTTTTACTATGCACCAGTCTGGGGGCTCATACCTGGAGAGAAACAAAGATAAGATGTGTTTCCTTTTTTCGAATGCACACTGAAGGACAGATGGGATGATGACAGTGCTATAATGCACATGATCTTTTCTGAGGCTCTCAGTTAATCGACTAGAACTGACTGATTGATTGGAGACAATATTTCCCTTTATCAGCATTCCTGGAAATATCTCAAATCCAAGACGGAGTATAGATGTTGAGATCTTCCTGTTACACAGGACTAGAGACCCCAATCACCTCTGCTACACCCAGTTGTAATTTCCCACATTTTCAGGCCATGATGCCACTTTTTAAAAAATTATTTTGAGACAGAGCCTCCCTTGGTCACCCTCAGAAGAGTGCTATGGCATCACAGCTCACAGCAACCTCAAACTCTTGGGCTAAAGTGATTCTCTTACCTCAGCCTCCCAAGTAGCTGGGACTTCAGGCACCTGCCACAACACCCAGCTATTTTTTTGTTGCTGTAGTTTGTTGTTTGGCGGGCCCGGGCCAGTTCTGAGCCTGCTGGCCCTGGGGTATGTGGCCAGAGCCCTAGCTGTTCAGCTACAGGTCCCACCCATGACGCCCTTTCAACCATCTAGAGTTTCACTCACCTGGTGCTGATGCCATAATTCCCGGAGTCCTGTAGAATTTTACAAGCAAGGTGAAAATAATTGCCAGAATTTCCTCAGACTTGAGGTTGGTCTCACGCTCCTGGTTATGTTATGGGTGATCATTTTCCCTTTTCCCAAAATTACTGCTATCCTTGTATCTACTGCCTAACTATATTCCTTTTTGACTTGAGAAAGAAAATTTCTGGAGCAGGGAGTCATATGGAGAACTTAAGTCTTCCTTTGTTCTGGCCAGAGAACACGTTCTAATTTTCCTATATTCCTCCAGAACAACCTCAGCCTAATACTAATATGTTACCATGCTGTACTCTTAGAATGGAAAGAACAGTGTTTCAAATGTTGTGTATGTTATATTCTGGCGTTTTTATACCAGGGAGGTCTGTCTGCCCTGTTTTACCAATTAGAAAATAGAAAGCCAGAGAGGTAGGAAATTGCGTATGCTCGTGGAAGGGAATAATTGGTGAAGATAAGAACAAGGTCATGCTTTCTAATATCTCATGGTGTAACCTAGCAGAATGTAGAAATTGATCCACTTGGTATGATGGAACCATACCTCACATGTGTGGGGTCAGGTTAACCTTCAAGAAGAGAGTAAGACCGACTGGAGGAGCTTGCACGTGGGATGGGATGAAAGCAAGTGTGCAGCCTTGGTCTCTCCTGGACATCAGTCACCCTGGGAGCTGCTTTCTATAGCAGGTGTCCTCATACGGCCCATGGGCCACATGCAGCCTGCCTAGGACATTTATCCAGCCCACTGGGTGTTTTTGCTGCCGCTGCCTGTCCTGCTTAGCTGACTCATCCCAGGGCCCGCAATCTGACCCTCCAATGGTCTGAGGAACAGTGAACTGGCCCCCTGTTTAAAAAGTTTGAGGACCCCTGTGTATAGTAACAAAAGGGACAACAATCTAAAACAAGAGATGTGTTTCTCTTTCTGATACTTTGAGGTTCAGGCCCATGTATAAAGGTAACAAAGGAAACATAGTGGGGATAGTGTTTCTCCCATACAACACGTCACTTGGGTAGATTTGAAGGCTGAAAATGTATTGCTCTGATGTCTCCAGAATTCGGTACATCCTTAGTGATGTTGGGAGTGATGACAAAGAAAATAGGAATAGGGCCCACAGTGGGGAGTTAGTTACTGATTATTCTGGGACCTTAATAAGATCTCTTCATAAGGATCCTTGAAATATTCCCTGGAGAGCCACAAAAATAAAGGCAGATGTTTCCCTAGCATGTGCTGGTGAAAATACATGTCAAAGGAATAGAGTTATAACCAGAAATTAAATTAGCGAGTATACCACTGATAATATTATAATCAGTAGTATTAGAGTTATAATCAGTAATTAGGCCCTATATTAACTCCTAAGATTATGTGGTCTGAAACATGATAAGGTTTAAAAAATTATGGGGATGCAGAGTGTTTAAAGAAAACAAAATCATCATCGTCATCATGAATATCACCATCGATAATAGCAGAGAACTTGCAAGTGAGCTAATAAATGTTTTTATAACTTAATACTTTGATTTATGAAAAAGAATAGAAGTGACGTGCACATTTAGAGCATTTACCATGCCCTCAATGTTCTCTTCTTTTTATATTCCTTCACCTCTAGCCTAAATCGTCTCTGCGTGGAGTGTTTCCCCACGACAAAGGTCTTAGATGCTTGCTGAATGCATTTCTTTGTAGTTTTGTGCTAGAAATGACCTCCACAAATTGATAAATTCAAAGCACAGTCCAGGAGAATAATTTCTGTGTTGTTGGAAAGCAAAACCTTTGCCTTCAACAGACTTCAAAGGAAAATCTCAGGGCACTTGGAGCATGCTAAGTGATCTTGCTTCATGGAGGTGGGTACTCTAATCCATTTCCACATAATGTCTGACTTTTAGCAATTTACTCAGAAATAAGAGAATCAAAGGCACACTCCTCAAAGTGCAAGTGTGCCCGACCACATCCTAATTACCGTGGTGGGAGAAAACACTCACTTATATAACCCTCCAGGAAGAAAGCTCTGCTCATGTAATTAATGAGAATGATTCTGCAGAAAATGCATGGATTTGCTTTAATCGTGACAGCCACAGTTTATTATAGAAGAATCCCTATTTGTTCTGGGATTTTTTTCAACTATTTCCATATTAAGAAGCGGTTATCAGAGACTAAGATGTAATGTCCTTATATTCCATGTTTTAAATAAATTCATTATGTTGGAAACAAAGTCTTGTTAATGATGTTAATGATTATAACAATTTTTGTTACTTATCTAAACTTTCCATGTTAGAAACATTTCAGCTTTTATTTCAATGGGACAAAAATATGGACGTGTATATTGCTAAATAACCATATATATGAGCAGTAGAAACGTTTGCTTTTTGTTTTGAAAAATACAGAATGTTTAATCATTAACAAAGCATTAAAAAAAAGCATTAATGCTTATTATGAAAAATGTGATGATATATAAAGGAAAAATTAATCTGAGAATCATCTGTTGGTTCATCTCCTAAAAAAAGTGACAACCATTCCAGTGTATTTCTTCATAGACTCTTAGCTGAATGTAATTTTTGCACAGAAGAAATCATCTCTGGGGGCCTGCCAGGAAGGACTAAACTAGTTATAATGGGTACAGGGTAAAAAGAGTTCAGAACTGAAACGTACAGAACTAGGATTAACATATTTAACCTCTTAATCCATGAGTGATATGATTAAAACTAAATAAATCCCTTCAAGTATTATTAACTAATTGTCTTGATTAATACTTATGAAGCGCTTACTACCTCCCCAGGCATTATACTGGGTTCATTTATTACCTAATTAAATGTTTTGCAGTTTACAATGAAATGTGTTGGTTATTCGGAACACTGAGATCAATATCTCTGGAGCTGTGTGATTGTGTTAACCTTTGTTGTCTAATGTGTCTGCTAATTGTGTTCACCCTCTAGTCTGGGAAGAGCTAAAATGAACCATTTGGCTTGTTCAGGACTCACCATATCTCCTCCTGAGTCACAGATGTCTGTTTTAAAACTCAAATAAGTTGGCTTGGTGCCTGTGGCTCAATCGGCTAAGGCACCAGCCACATACACCTAAGGTGGTGGGTTCGAATCCCCAGCCCGGGCCCGCCAAACAACAATGATGGCTGCAACCAAAAAATGGCCAGGCGTTGTGGCGGGCACCTGTGGTCTCAGCTACTTGGGAGGCGGAGGCAGGAGACTCACTTGAGCCCAGGAGTTGGAGGTTGCTATGAGCTGTGATGCCATGGTACTCTACCCAGGGGGACAGCTTGAGGCTCCGTCTCAAAAAAAAAAAAAAAAAAAAGATTCTTTATCTACAAAAATACTGAAAACTTAACCAGGCCTGGAGCGGTGCCCATAGCTCAGTGGGTAGGGTGCTGGCCCTATACACTGAGGCTGGTAGGTTCAAACCCAGCTAGGGCCAGCTAAAAAACAACAATGACAACTGCAACAAAAAAAATAGCGAAACATTGTGGCGGTTGCCTGTAGTCCCAGCTATTTGAGAAGCTGAGGCCAGAGAATCGCTTAAGCCCAAGACTTTGAAATTGCTGTGGGCTGTCACCATGGCACTCTACCCAGGGTAACAGCTTGAGACTCTGTCTCAAAAAAAAAAAAAAAAAAAAAAAAAACTTAACCAGGCCTGGTAGGTAGTGCATGCCTCTATGGTCCTAGCTACTCAGAGCCTGAGGTGGTATGATAGCTTAAGCCCAGGAGTTTGAGGTTACAGTAAGCTATGATTGCACCACAGCACTCCAGCCTGTGGTGCAGTCATAGCTTACCGTCTATAATAAAACAAACAAAAACCCACAACCAATGAATAATCCACCAAAAAAAAAAAAATAAAGCACCCACCTCAAGAAATTAGAATTAGGACCAAATTAAACTAATGCAAAGAATAAAGAAATAATAAAATTTTAAATGGAGGAGGCAGCACCTGTTGCTCAGTGGATAGGGCGCTGGCCCCATATACTGAGGGTGGCAGGTTCAAACCCAGTCCCAGCCAAACTGCAACAAAAAAATAGCCACGTGCTGTGGTGGGAGCCTGTAGTCCCAGCTACTCAGGAGGCTGAGGCAAGAGAATCACCTAAGCCCAGGAGTTGGGAGGTTGCTATGTGTCACCACGGAACTCTACCAAGGGCGATAAAGTGAGACAATGTCTCTACAAAAAGAAAAAATTTGGGATGGTGCCTGTGACTCAAAGGAGTAGGGTGCTGGCCCCATATGCCGGAGGTGGTGGGTTCAAACCCAGCCCTAGCAAAAAAAAAAGAATTTTTAATGGAAATCAGTAAAATGAAAAGCAGAAAAGCAATACAGAAAAATCAATGAAATCAAAAGCTGATTTGTTAGATTTTTTTTTTCCTCTGGAGACAATGTTTTGCTCTATTCCAGCTAAAGTGCAATAGCAGCAGCAGAGCTCTCGGAAGCCTCAAATTCCTGGGCTCAAGTGATCCTCCTGCTTCAGCCTCCAGAGTAACTGGGACTATCAGTATACACCAACACACCCAGCTAATTTTTAATTTTGTGTAGAGAGAAGGTCTCAGGCTGGTCTCAAAGTCTCAGGCTCAATCAATCCTCCTGCCTCCGCCTCCCAAATTACTGGGATTACAGGTGTGAGTCACCACACTTGGCCAAAAGCTGATTCTTTTAAGAGGTAAAACAATGAACAAAACTTTATTAGAACTAACTAAAAAAGGCAAAACTAAACTAAAGAGACTAAACTAAATAAAAATAAAGATAAAAATCAATAATGAAAGAGGGGACACACTATGGTCCCTAAAGAAATTAAAATTATGGCTTGGCGCCTGTGGCTCAATCGGCTAAGGCGCCAGCCATGTACGGTGGCGGGTTCGAATCCCCAGCCTGGGCCCGCCAAACAACAATGATGGCTGCAACCAAAAAATGGCCGGGCATTGTGGCGGGCGCCTGTAGTCCCAGCTACTTGGGAGGCAGAGGCAGGAGACTTGAGCCCAGGAGTTGGAGGTTGCTGTGAGCTGTGATGCCATAGCACTCTACCCAGGGGGATAGCTCCGTCTCAAAAAAATAAATAAAAAATAAATAAATAAATAAAATAAAATAAAAAATAAACGAGACCAGTCTCAACACTGTTGACATTTTGAAGAGACAGTTTCTCTTTGCGGAAGACTCCTGTGCATTGTAGGCTTTTCAGCACCAACTCTGGCCTCCACCCAGTAGATGCCAGAAGTGCCTTCTAGTTATAACAACAAAAATGTCTTCAGGTGGGGCCAACAGTGCTTTGTGGGTGTGTGTGTGTGAAATCATGCCTGGTTTAAAACCATGCAC
>CAUYQV010093963.1:0-34181 GCA_963574575.1 Galagoides demidoff | reverse complement strand
AGGCAGTACCTGTCTTCTTTTTTTTTTTTTTTTGGAGACGGAGCCTCAAGCTATCCCCCTGGGTAGAGTGCCATGGCATCACAGCTCATAGCAACCTCCAACTCCTGAGCTCAAGCGAGTCTCCTGCCTCCGCCTCCCAAGTAGCTGGGACCACAGGCACCCACCACAACGCCCGGCCATTTTTTGATTGCAGCCATCATTGTTGTTTGGTGGGCCCGGGCTGGGGATTCGAACCCGCCACCTTAGGTGTATGTGGCTGGCGCCTTAGCCAATTGAGCCACAGGCGCCGAGCCAGTACCTGTCTTCTATCTCCTTACCTCACTGTCGTGTGGGGGCAGCTGGTGCAGTAGCTGCTTGATCCTGTATTTTTCCCCAGGACTGTTGATGTAGGGGACTTTGTCCTCTGGGAGGCAGCTAAAAAACTGATATACCTGGGAGGACATCAGGAGTGGGAGAATATAATTGAGATTAGGGATGAGTTGGGATGCAGTGAGATGGTGGGTCCACACTTCTCTGAGAAAATTTAAGTCATCAGGAGGGACTTCTCCTGAAAAGGTCAGATCATTTCCTTTAGATCCAAACACGCTGAGAGTTTCCTCAGCTCTTGACCCCATTTCCTCCTCCAGCTGCTATTCCACTTTTCTCCTCCCCTTCATAGCAAAATTCTTCAAGAGTTGTGAGCACTCCACTTCTTTCCCCCCATTCTCTCTGGAGCCTTCTCCAGTCAGGCTTTTGCCCCCACCTGTCCTTCAAAGCTGTCAAGGTCATTGATGATGTCCACATTGTTAAAATTCTTGTCCATGTCTCAGTCCTCATGGGACTTGACCTATCATTACCCTGGACCCAGGTGATCACTCCTCCCTGTAAACATTCTCTTTCTCTTTTTTTGTTTTGAGACAGAGTCTCACTATGTTGCCCTCAGTAGAGTGCTGTGGTGCCATAGCTCACAGCAACTTCAAACTCTTGGGCTTAAGCTATTCTCTTGCCTCAGCCTCCAAAGTAGCTGGGACTACAGGTGCCCACCACAATGCCTGGCTATTTTTGTGTTGCAGTTGTTTAGCTGGCCCAGGTCGGGTTCGAACCCACCACTCTAGGTGTATGTGGCTGGCACCGTAACCACTGTGCTGTGGGCGCCAAGCTTCTAAACATTTTCTTCCCTTGTTCCCAGACAGCACACAGCCCTCATTTTCCTCCTACCTTATTGGCTGCTTTTTTCTGTCCCTCTTTTGGCTCAACTAGTCAATCCTGAAATGTAGAAGGGTCCTAGGGTTTAGTTCTTGGTCCTCTTGCCTTTGTCGACATTCACACCCTTGAGAATTACATCCAACCTCATGGCTATAAATATGTGGCTAATGTGTTCCAAATGCATTATCTCCAGTCCTGTCACCTGTCCCTTGAGTTCCAGGCAATGTGGCCACTCAAATGTCTAACAGTCACTTCAAACTCCAGGTGGCCAAACCAAACTTATGCTCTTAACCCTCAAACTTGCTCCTGCCTTTCCCTTTCCCACATAAGTTTATCTGCTATCCTTGAGGTCGTCTTTCACTCCTCTCGCTTTCACTCCCACAAGCAAGTCCTCTTAGCTCTAGTTTTAAAATATATCCAGAATCTGACCATGTCTTATTGCTTCCATTGCCAGCACCATCATCAATCACCCAAGCTACTGCAGTAGCTTCCTCCTCTCTGGTCTCCTACTTCCACCCTCACTCCAATGCTGCTCTACAGTCAGCAGCCAAATCATGTCCCTCCTCTCCTCACAACCCCCTTGCAGCTTTCCTGTCATTCAGAATCAAGGTCAAAGTCCTTTTTATGGCCATACCACCTCTCTGACCTCACCCCCAGCTGTTCTCCCCTGCCCTCACTCTGTTTCAGCAGCACTGGCCTCACTGTCCCTTCCACATGCCAAGCATATTCCTGCCTAAGGGCCTTGACATTAATTATTCATTTTGCCTGAATTGCTCTAACCCAGGGGTCCTTAGACTTTTTAAACAGGGGGCCAGTTCACTGTCCCTAAGATCACTGGAGGGCCAGACTGTGGGCTCTGGGACAAATTGGCTGCTAAGCAGGACAGGCAGCAGTGGCAAAAACACCTGGCAGGCTGGATAAATGTCCTTGGTGGTGCAGTTTGAGGATGCCTGCTCTAATCCCAGTGATCTGCCTGTCTCACATCTTCACCTACTTTAGGGTATCTCAAATATTAAATTCTCGGAGGCTTACCTAGGCACCCCACTAACAATGCCAGTCTCTCTCTCTCTTTCATCAACTTGGGTCCCTTTATTCTTCTTTTTTTGAGACAGAGTCTCACTATGTTGCCCTGGGTAGAGTTCTATGGCGTCACAGCTCACAGAAACCTCCAGCTCTTGGGCTTAAGCGATTCTCTTGCTTCAGCCTCCCAAGTAGCTGGGAGTATAGGCATCCACCACAACGCCCAACTACTTTTTGTAGTTGTCATTGTTTGGCGGGCCCGGGGTGGATTCAAACTGGTCAGCTCCAGTATGTGGCTGGTGCCCAAGCCACTGAGCTACAAGCATTGAGCCTCTTTTTATTTTGAAACAGAGTCTCAAGCTGAGACCTGGGCAGAGTGGTGCCCTGGCGTCATTAGCTCATAGCAACCTCAAACTCTTGGGCTCAAGCGATCCTCTTGGCCTCAGTTATTTTTCTATTTTTAGTAGAGACAGGGTCTTGCTCTTGCTCAGGCTGGTCTCTAACTCATGAGCTCAAGCAATCCACCCTCCTTGGCCTCACAGAGTGTGAGGATTACAGGTATGAGCCACTGCCCCTGGCCTCACTTCACTTCCTTTTTATTCCACAGCCCTTCCACCATCTGACATATATTTATAGGGTTGTTTATTGGCTGTTTCCCTTATGGGAATCTAACCTTGATTTGGGCAATATGTCATTTTGTGTTCTGTTCACTGCTGTGTCCTCAGCGCAGTGTGTGACCTGCCGTAGGTGCTCCATAACTATTTGTTGAATGAATCAATCAATGAAGACTTGGTGAATGAAGTACTGGGATAAAGCCTGAGGTAAAGGATAGGAGTGGAGTGAAAAGGCCCTGAGGAACTGGTCCCATGATCACTCAGGGTTCCCTGTGAGGTGTGGGGACCTGACCATCCCTCAATCACAGATGGGTCAGAATAGCCCTCAGCCTGACCACACTAGTGTTAGTTACCCCAGAAATAGGTTCCCACTTGAGTGTGTGTGCGCGCACACCCACTAGACAGCAAGAGTGGGTGGCCAGCCTCTGGTCACCTGCTCAGGCTTAAGGCCTGGAGGCACCCAGGCATACTCCTCTGATGCACAGCCCGAGTCATCGTCAGAGATGGAGTGGCGCTGGAAGTCTGAGATTAGCCGACACATGATACGTTCCAGGTCCATAGGCACCACGTGAACTGTGTGCTCCTCCCGTGGGCATTTGCAGTGCTGGCAGATCTTTCTGGGGAGGGCCAGGATAGGAGTCAATTACTAAGGGGTTGCTCACTCAGATCCCTCAGCAACCCAAGTCCAACTAAGGGGCAGGGACATGCAGATTATCACCACCAAAGGGTCCTGGGTCTGGGAGTAGGGATGACAGGAGGTGAAGAGTCTATGAGCTAAGGTCACTTGGCTGTGGGAGGCTCAGCTTCCAGCTGTCAAGACACAGGCAGAGCAGGGCATAGCTATGAACTAGGAGTGGGGCTGTGAGCCAGAGCACAGGATGTGAAGGGGTGGGGCTGTGGAGTCTCAAAGACAACCCCTAACCTTTCAGCTCTGGAACTGTGTCACACTCCCAGCAGCTGGCCTAAGTAGGGGTGGGGCTCCCAAGCTGAGATTGGAATTCTAAATCTAGGGGCTCTCTCCCTCAGGAAAGCCTCTGGACTTTGTGGGGGAACTTTCCCAAGAGGCAAGGCTCTAGCCTGTGATGAGGCCCAGGTAGGGCTTGAATCTGGGGACTGTGGGCTGTCTGTAGTATTTTATGAGATTTTTTAGGTGCAAGGCTCTAGGAGGATAGGACACTGGGTTTGGGAGAGTAGTTCTGTGCCTAATGTGGGGGATGGGGGGAGGTCGGTGAGCAGTGCTGCCATCTCCCTAGGGATGCCACACGGAGGCTTGGGAGAATCTTCTGGGGGCGGGGCTGTGTAGTGGGTGGAGCTCTCCTGAGAACTCCTGGGAATGAGTCAGGGGGCAGGGCTCTGAAGCTGAGTGAGGCTCTTTTCCCAACCCAGCTCCCCCCATAGGCAAGGACCCTAAACCTGGGGTGTTCTCCCAAAGGCAGAGTTCTGACAAAGGCTATGTAGAGGGGTCGCTTACCTCCAGCCATGCAGCAGGAAGCCGGGGCATTGCTCCCTGCAAGAGTTGCAGGGCTGGCCCCGGTCAGGGTCCTCAGTCTCTGGAAGCTGCTGTGGGCGGGGGCAGATGCATGGCCAGGCAAGGTGCGAAAGCAGGGAGGGAAAAGTCAACGCCCACCCCTCCACTCCAAGGCCAGCAAACAGCACGTTGAGGCCTGTCTCACCAGGGCAGGCTGGGACAGCACCCAGAGGATGGGGGAGGGGGACACAATCAGAGGCGGGGCAACTGAGACCACCTCCCAACAAGCCTCCCTTTCAGGGAATTTTCCTTTCTAGGCTGGCCTTGGACTACCCCACCCCAGCCTAACCACCCTTCCGTCAACTTTGCCACCCTTTCCCCAGCTGCAGGACACCCATCAGCCTTAGATCCTTCCAGGCCTCCAACACCCCCCTCAAAATTCAGAGTGCTCTCCCCACCAGAGCACAGAGTCCTTAATGTGGGTATCCCTTCTAGGCCTTATCTCTGTCCCCTCTCCACCCATGGGAGCACTCCAGCAGCACTCCGATTCCACAGGACAGGAGACTTCCTTCCTTGGGATCCCCTCTTGATCCTCCCTTCCCTTCAGAAGCTCAGGAGCTGCTAGTGGCTTCACTCCCTCATACCCAAGGAACTGGAGACCTCTGCTCCACTCAGAAACCCCATACCCCAAGAAACTTTTATCTTTACCCCTCATATCCTGGGGCTATTTACTCCTTCTCTGGATCATCAAACCCAGACCCCAGCTTCTCTCCTCAGAGACCCCCTTCCAAAGGAAGAAAAGAGAGACCCTCCTATCTAAGAAGTTAAAGCTTCTGCTACAGGTGGTTTAGTGGAAAAAAAAAAAAAGTTCAAAGCTTCTTGGCTCAGGTGGAAGAAGCCTGGACGACCTCTACCCCTTAAACCCAGTTTCTTGATCCTCAGCATTAAGGTATGCCAGGAGAGTAGGACTTCATCCTTTAGTTCACCTTCCTCCAAGGTACAGTGCCCCTCCCTCAGAAGTTCAGGAGGTCCCTGCTCACCCCAAGACCAGGACCCAATCTCTTGGCCCTCAGAATTCCCTCTTACAATTCACAAAAGAAGGGAGAGCACCAGGTCCCAGGGGTGCTGACAAAGGTGTTTGGAGAGGTGATTAGGGAGCACAGGCCACCAGACCTACATGTTCCTTCACCCACTCACCTCCAGCAGCCCCAGCTCCTCTACAGGACATCTGTTCCACTATCCCAACCCCTGCCCAATCGCCTGGGTCAGAGTTTACCCCCTACCCCCACCACTGTTGAGTCCCACTCACCGCACGCCCAGAGCGGCGCCTCCGAGATCCACGCGCGAACATGGCGTTCCCGGGTACGGTCAAGTCAGGCCAGGTCAGGCGAATGGAATCCTCACAGCCGTCTGGCCACCGCGCGTCCGGCCTAAGAGCTCTGTTCCGTAAACCTGACACCCACGTGGGAGGAGCGCACCCTGCAGAGCCCGCCCCCCCACCCCGCAGCCTGTGGTCTCTTCTTTACTGCAGCCGCCGCTGAGGCGCCCCCTGCTTAGAGGTGAGCTGCGCGCAGCCCAGGAGCTGGGGCATCACTAGGCATGGACCCCAGAACCCCAGTGTGCCACATGGCCTGTCATGGGACATTCTAGGGACTTGAGGGCCCTGTGGTGCTGATGGTGGGGACTTGGAGGTGGCTACCTGACTGGAAGCGGTGGCACGCTAGGATGCTTGTATTGATGCTTCGGATCAGTTTATTTAGGAGAGGTACTTATTTACGGGAGGGGTTAAAATCACCTCCTAGCCCCCTCACCACTAATGAGGTTTGGAGCGTCTTTCCTCCCAGATGAATGCTGCAAGAGTGGTCCAGGTCTCATCTGTAGCCCCAGTTGGTGCTCCTTCACCCCCACCAGAGAGCTAAGTAGGTAGGGGTCGGGTTTGAACTTGCCACCTCTGGTATATGGAGCCGGCGCCCTACTCCTTTGAGCCACAGGCACTGCCCTCAGAGAGCTAAGTCTTATACACACCCTATTCTTCCCATTTTTCTCTCAAAGTCAGGACTATTTGAGATTTATGAGGAGGGGGATAAAGTTTCTGGCCAGATTCCAAAACTCTCTTTTTGGCTCTTTCTCCCTAAGTCCTGAGAAGTAGATCTTAAAGACCCCAACCCCACCCCTGCCGCATTTTCTCTCTCCAGTTAGATATTTCCTTCTCTGAGCTCAGTTGCAGGGTTGGGAGCCTCCTTCCTATTCTCGGGCTCCGCTGTGCCTTGTGGTTGGGAAGAGGGGTTCCTGCGCCCACAGTCAGAACTCGGGCGCCTGTCGAAGGTCTTTAATTAGGCACCGAAGCGGCAGTCTTCAGCCTGGCCTTTTATCGTGGGCACAGGGGACTTCCTCCATTAACATACAAACCAGTCACTTCCCGCACCTCCTTGCCCCAGGGAGGAGAGTCAGGGAGGGGTAAAAGAGAATGAGTAAATTAGTTAACTAAGAAGTCACCGGGGCGCCTCGCCTCCAGGCCTTGTTGCTTAGCCGGTGTCTTGGTTCTCCAGTTGGGGCAGAGGCAAGGAGACAGCAGGGTCTGTAAAATACAGAGGAGTAGGGTAGGGTGAAGCCTGTCTGTGAAGTATGGGGTTCTATTGGGATTCTCTGGGGATCTGAGGTGTCCACAGGACCCAGGAAGGGGCATGGCTGAGGGACCAGAATTAGAACCAAAGACTGGGCACCCAGCAGGTAGAAGTGGAACAGCTAGCAGGGATACTCAGCCTGACTCAGAATGATGGGCAGGTGAGGCTTCACAGAGGAAGCCATTCCGTAGAGGGGCCTGAAATGGTACAGCAACATGAAGGTCAGTTTTTTTTTTTTTTTTGTAGAGACACAGTCTCACTTTATCACCCTGGCACTCTACCCAGTCACACGGCTCACAGCAACCTCCAACTCCTGAGCTTAGGTGATTCTCTTGCCTCAGCCTCCCAAGTAGCTGGGACTACAGGTGCCCACCACAACGCCCAGCTATTTTTCCGTTGCAGTTTAGCCTGGTCCAGGTTTGAACCGCCACCCTTGGTATATGAGGCCGGGGCCCTACCCACTGAGCCACAGGCGCTGCTCTCTTTCTTCTTTTTTTTTTTGAGATAGAGTTTCACTATGTTGCCCTCAGTAGAGTGCTGTTGCGTCACAGCCCACAGTAACCTCAAACTCTTGGGTTTAAGAGATTCTTTTGCCTCAGCCTCCCAAGTAGCTGGGAACTCAGGCGCCTACAATACCCAGCTATTTTTTGGTTGTAGTTGACGTTGTTGTTTGGCAGGCCCAGGCTGGGTTCGAACCCCCCAGCTCCAGTGTATGTGGCTGGTGCCCTAGCTGCTGAGCCACAAGCACCGAGCCAAGGGCGGAGCTTCTTTATATTTGCCTTGCTTCTATCTCCTCAGGTTTCCCAAAAGAAAGACACACAGAGAAATCAGAGCCTGATGGACTAGGTGGTTGAGGAGTTTATTTGGGGGAGGAGAATTAATCATATTTGTTCTTCCTTGGGGAGGGGAGTCTTCAAACAATACCAAAGGGTGTGGGAAAGGGTGGGGGTCTGCAGGGGAGAGGGAGGGGCCACAGCCAAATAAAATGGCAACACACAATCACAGGCACTACTGACATCACAGACGCAGCAGAAGGTGCAAAATAGGGACTCCAGACCGAGCCTCCAACCACCACAGGATGGGTGGGGGTGAGAGGGAGGAAGGGAGCAGAGGAAAGGGGGAAAAGGGGGTAGTTTAGGCCCACAGACCCATTTGCTTTGTCCTCTGATTACCTTGCTTATAGCTTATCTTGTCACTGGATGGGAAGGGTGTGTAGTGTGCTTGTTTCTAGATTCCACCCCTTAACCTCCAAGATATATCTATCCTTCAGCTCCTCCCAGGCCACCTCAGTCCCCAGCCTTGGCCAGGGCCATTCCAACCTACCCCTAACAAAACACATCCCGAAGCTCCTAACCAAGTTCTCCCTCCCAACCTGCTGCTCAAACCCATCCACTTTAAAACATTTTCTTCACTGCTCCATTGGGGAGGGACTGTTCCTTCTGAAGCACTCATACAAGCCCCACTCTAAGCTGATCTCTGTCTGGAACTCTCCTGGAACCAGGATCTCATCCCAAGCTTGGCCCATTACTGAATCATGCTTCTTGCCCTGCCCAAGATCTGTCCTCTAGAATCAACACTCCTGAATGTTCCAAACCATACACCTTCCACAGACTCCAATCCCAATCCAAGACCTGCCACTCTGTAGCTCATTCTGTCACCTCACTCAAAGCCCTGCTCCCCTCTATAACCATACCCTCTGTCTCCTTTCTAGCCCCACCCCAGAATGCTCTAGGGTACTGCTCTCCTTTAGACTACAGATCCAGTATGTCTGGAACCTGACTCCCTTACTGGCCCCTCTAATCCAGAGCTCCCCTACAAGGCCATCTTGGGTCCTAAGCTGTCTTCTTTACCCCAAGTCCCCCCAATCTCGGCCTTTCACCCTGTGGTTGGATTTCCCCTAATGGCCTCTGTTCAGGCATTGCTGAAAGAACCAAGGCCAGAGTTGGGAGGAGGGCAGAAAGAGAGGGGAGAGAGTCTGAAGTCACACCCACCCTCCCCACACAGCCAAGATGTCCCCTCCCTGTCCCCCTTTTAGAACCCCCTAACCTCAGGGGACAGGGATGAGGAACAGGGAGGGACCAAAGGATGCAGAGGAAGGGGTAGGGGTAAGAGAGGGGGCCACTCAAGACTGGCCCCTAGTGCATGAAGGGAGTGAGGTGAGGGCAGGGCTCAGACAGATAAATAGATATTTATATATAATATATATATATATAAACAGCAAAGACAGTTAGGGTCTCCTGGCTGAGGAGTGGAGACCTAGGGTATAGGGATAGGAAGGGGGGCAGGCCTTCTCCTGAGCTTTTGCCTACCCATGGGGTGCTCCTGGGCTGTACTGACCTGTAAAGACAAAAGACACAGAAAGGAGAGTGGGTCCAGACCAGGCAGTGCCCTCAGGGAGGGGTTGGACTGTTATGCCTTTACCCCAGCTTTACCCTTTGCCTGGCATGCCTTTCTTCCTTTTTCCTTCACTTATAGTCCTGGAGTCAGCTTCACGCCACCTGCTCCTATAGGCAAGATATTCCTGATCTTGCCTCCACTGTATTAGGTACCAAAGAGATTGTGGTCCCCTACCAAAAAACACTCCATTAACAGGTACTGTTTTAGCCATTGGTGATACACTATATTTGGCAAAACAAAGATCCCTGTCTTTATGGAGCTTGCACTGTAGCAGGGGGAGGCAAACTTCATACAGTGAAGAGGCAGACTTCATACATGGCACATAATAAAAGGTGAAAACAAATGAAATGGAAAAATAAAACAAAAAGTAGAGTCAGCAAGGGGGAGAGTGGTAGGATGTGATGTCAGAATGTCAGGTAATGGGTCACAGAGAGTCTTGTGGATGAGGCTGTGGAGACTTCAGCTTTGACTCTAGATGAGTTTGTAAGCCATAAGATGATTTTGAGTGGAAAAGAGTAAAATGAGAGAAAAATGCCTCATCTTATGTTGCTTCTATTATTTACTCTATAAAATGTTATCTAACATTAAGTGGTTGGTGGTGCCTGTGGCTCAGTCGGTAGGGTGCTGGTCCCGGACAAATTGCAACAAAAAAAATAGCCGGGCGTCGTAGCAGGCGCCTGTAGTCCCAGCTACTCAGGAGGCTGAGGCAAGAGAATTGCCTAAGCCCAGGAGTTGGAGGTTGCTGTGAGCTGTGATGCCACCGCACTCTACCGAGGGTGATAAAGTGAGACTCTGTCTCAAAAAAATCTCTGAGTGATGCTGTAGCATGAATGTCATGGTCCCATCCTAAAGTCTAGTGGAAGAGACAGTCAATAAACATATAAACTAATAGTTATAGAGTGTGATAAAGAAAAGCCCAGGGTACCGGGGGAGAGATAACAAATGGGACTTGTTTTAGTCAGAGTTGTTAAGCAAGACTTCACAGAGTAAGTGACCAAAAGGTTGAAAGAGAGCTGGCCAGGAAAGTTACCAGTGTATGAGGATGTGAAACTCTAGGGGAAAGCAAATACTGTATACAGGCCCTGAAGTCAAATTGTGCCTAGAATACTGAGGTGACTAGTGTGGTTGAAACAGGTGGGGGTGGGGTAGGGCTTATGATCATAGTGAAGACTTCTGCTTTTAATTTGAGTGAAATGGGAGTCCTGAAAGAGTTCTGAGTGTAGCCCAATTTAGTATTTTTCAGAATCCTTCCTGATGCCGTGAGTAGGACAGAATAGGAATGGAGGTGGACACCTATGAAAAGGTCGGGGAAGATGACAGTGAGAAGTGGGAAAATTATTAACATATTTAAAAGATACAGCCAAAAGCATTTTTTTGTTGTTGTTTGAGACAGAGTCTCAAGTTGTCGCCCTGGGTAGAGTGCCGTGGCGTCACAGCAACCTCCAACTCTTGGGCTTAAGCGGTTCTCTTGCCTCAGCCTCTCTAGTAGCTGGGACTACAGGCGTCTGCCACAACGCCCGGCTATTTTTTGTTGCAGTTGTCATTCTTGTTTAGCTGGCTGGGGCTGAGTTTGAACCCATCAGCCTTGGTGTATGTGGTGCGTGCGGTAACCACTGTGCTATGGGTGCTGAGCTGTGTATGTTTAATATATTAAGAAATACAGTTGGCTCTTCTTTGAAAAATTTCCATTTCCTATGAGAATCAAAGTATTAAACATCATTACTGGCTTAGATCTTAATTGAGAGCATGAGGTTTATTGAAGGGAAATTCTCAATTAATTTGTACATGTCTTAAGACAAAGAAATTTGAAAACATCCCCTCCCTCTGTAATCAAAAAAGACTATAAAAGGATATGAAATGAATGATTTCTCTTATGATGAACCGTCTATGCCCTAATTTTTACCGTTTTCTATTGCCACAAAGTGTAGAAGTGCATGAGAGATCTTTTTAAAGTCCATAGACATGTTTGCTCTAAGCAGTCGCCCTTCTCTTTAAAAACAATTTCCACTCAGTGCCAAGCAGCTCTTGCTCAGATCAGCTTGCTCTCTCTGGCAGGTGACCTGACCCGCAGGCTCCCTCAGGGACACTTCTTCAGCAGGTGCATCGTGATATTCTTCACAGCCAGCATGGTTTCTGTACAGGTGGGTTTGATGAGCATCTCCGGGAGTAAAAATCCAAAATGCCCAGTGTCCCGTAGTTCAAAAGCAAATGCATAGGGTATTCCATTTTTATAGGCCCAATCCATTGAGCTACCAGAGCTCACGTCTATTAAAAAAAAAAAAAAAGATTAGCCTCACTAAAGAGTCTTCATAACAGTTTATTTTATTTATTATTATTATTTTTTGAGACATGGTTTCCATCTGTCCTGGGCTAGAGTGCAGTGGTGTCATCATAGCTTGCTGTACCCTCAAACTCCTGGGCTTAAATGATCCTCCTGCCTCACCTCTCCAGTAGCTTAGACTAAAGGCACATACCATCACGCCTGGTTAATTTTGTTCATTTTTCTGTAGAGATGGGATCTCTCTCTTGCTTAGGATGGTCTCAAACTCCTAACCCAGGAGTCCTCAAACTACAGCCCGCAGGCCACATGCAGTCTGCCTAGGACATTTATCTGGCCAGCTGGGGATTTTTGCCACCACTGCCTGTCTTGCTTAGCAGCCAACTTGTCCCGGGACCCACAGTCCGGCCCTCCAACGGTCTGAGGGACAGTGAACTGGCCCCCTGTTTAAAAAGTTTGAGGACCCCTGTGATCTAATCTTAAGCAATCCTCCTGCCTTATCCTTTCAGAGTGCTAGGATTACAGGTCTGAGCCACTGCAACTGGCCCTTCATCTCTCTCTCTCTTTTTTTTTTATTTGAGACAGAGTTCTACTTTGTCAACCTTGGTAGAGTGCCATGGTGTCATAGCTCTTAGCAACCTCAAACTCTTGGGCTCAAGTGATTCTCTTGCCTCAGCCTCCTGAGTAGCTGGGACTATAGGCACCCGCCACAATGCCCAGCTATTTTTTTAGAGATGGGGTCTCCTTCTTGCTCAGGCTGGTCTCAAACCTCTGAGCTCAGGCAATCCACCCACCTTAGCCTCCCACAGTGTTGGAATTACAGGAGCGAGCCGTGGTACCTGGCAGGCCCTTTCATCTCCTGATACCGTTGTTTATTGTCTTCTCTGATAGGGAGAGAGCCCCTTCTCCAGGACCTTGTTTTCATGCCTTAATCCCCCTTCTCTTGCATCTGCATTGGCCAAATCAGGGGTGGGGAAACTTGTGGCCTTAAGACTGAATCAAAATTTTATAGAACAATTCCTTTTATTTTTACTCATACATTTTTGCTCATCTTTTATTTTAATGAATGTATTTAAAATAATAAAATAAATTGTAACAAAATACTCCTGCCAGACTGACACAATTAGAATATTGTAAGTCAAAAGGACTAAACTGGCAGTTTAGTCTTACTATGCCCATGATTTAGTTCTAGCTTTCCCCACCTGACTACACCACTACTACAGGAGGCTGGTTGGCGAGAATTTATGTGGGTTGACTATATGATTGTTATCAGTTTTTGACAACAGTGCATTGTGTTTCTATTGAAGTGGAATTTGCGAATAGTTTCATGGTTCAACGATATCTTTTAATTCTGTCTGCTTAACAGCACATCATGTCAAAGAAGGCCAAAAGAACACTAAAGAAAGAAAAAAAATTAATGAGGTTTGAGAATTGCAATATTGTTTCTGCTAAAGATAAAATAATTTGCTTGCTTTGTGATACTGTAATATCAACACTAAAGAAGTTAAATGCTCATCAGCCTTATAGCACTCATAAGAACCACAAATATTTTGAATTAGAGGAAGAGGCACCAAAGGTTGCAGAAATTAAAAGATAAAAAACAAAAGCAAAGACAATTCTTTCAAGTGGCAATAATGTGGCTGAAACGATGTACAGAGTAGTTCATATACTTGGTGAGGAGAGGGAAGGGCATTCAGTGGTGTACAAATTGGGAAAGAATGCCTTGATGTCAAAGCCATAGGATGCTTAGACCCTAATAATGTTTCAAACTACAAACAACTGCTGCTTTTAAGGAGAACCATAGTTGATTGGCAGCATGAATTAGCCTTCAACTTAACAGAACAACTTCATGTAATACTTCCAAAGGGACATACATGTTATTCAATCACTTTGGATGAATCAACTGATATGACTGATGTGGGGCAGGTTTTATTCTTCATTCAGCTCATCGTGGAAGATTGTCTTTGCTATGAAGAGTTACTTGCTTTGGGCACTCTTGCAAACTACACTGGGAATAGACATCATCAATGACTTTCAAGATAAACATTGTGAAGTTGGGCACAATTTGGTAGATTTAGTGAGTGAATGTACATACGGTGCATCTTCCATGACAGGAAAACATGAAGGATAAACAAAGTATTAACAAATCCAAATGCTCTCGCTTCTTTTCATAGTATCTTGCGTTAGCAAAATCTCTGTGCTAAAGCTACTATTTTAAGTGACACCTTGCAACAAGTCATAAGTGTTATTAACTATATTGAGGGAAAATGCAGCACGGCATTGTCAGTTTCATAACATACTGAAGTTGAATGTGAGATATTCAGTGTGGATTTGCCTTATGATTCTAAAGTGCATTGCCTATCATAGGGACAGATGTTAGCCAAAATTTATCTCTGTGAGATAAATTAAATATTATGAAAAACAGAATCAGCAATGTGAATTATTGAAAGAAGATTTATATAGGAATGCAGCATTTCTTTGCAATATTATGTCAAATTGAAGCAATTTCAGTATTTCCTTGCAAGGTAAAACTAAATCTGTATGTGCTATGTCAAGAATACACATCTGGGCTTGGTGCCTGTGGCTCAAGTGGCTAAGGCGCAAGCCACATACACCTAAGGTGGCAAGTTCGAATCCAGCCCAGCCCGCCAAACAACAATGATGGCTGCAACCAAAAAATAGCTGCGTTGTGGCAGGTGCCTGTGGTCCCAGCTACTTGGGAGGCTGAGGCAGGAGACTCACTTGAGCCCAGGAGTTGGAGGTTGCTGTGAGCTGTGATGCCACGGCAGTCTACCCAGGGGGACAGCTTGAGGCTCTGTCTCAAAAAAAAAAAAAAAAAGAATACACATCTGTTATAGACCTATTAATTCTCTCCATTAATTGGAGAATACAATGACAGTTTCACTGACTTTGAGAACCATGTCATCACACTCAAATTACCATTTGAGCCTCACCTAGTTGATATCACCAAGGCCCCTAAAGAACTGAAGATGGAATTGATTGAGATTAGTAGACATTTTAAAGTCATTGTCTGATGCTAAGAAAGATCCAATTGAAATATATAGTAGAATACCCACACCTTCAGCTACATGCCCCCCAAAATGCTTTCTTGGTTTTCAACCACTGCAAATCCACATTTGCCTACCTAATCCAAATCAAAACTCCCTTAAGGCTATGAGTGACTGATCCCCATCTAGCAGATCAACTGAAACTATGACCTCCATGCTGCAAACAAATACTCAAATGCTTTCAAAAAAAGCAGACACAACAAAGTTATTAAAAGATTAGTTAACTTTAAAATTAACAGATAGTTTTCATTTTTGGAAATAGTAAGGACATAGTAGTTTCATTTTTACAAAGTAATGTACAATTTTAAGTATATCTAATTGAAGTGTCTTGAACATGGCCTTATTTGATATAGCTAAATTAATGTGGCCTTTCCACAAGAAAAGCTACCCCAACCCTGGCTAAGTACTTAAGGACCCCTTTCCTAGGGCACTTCCTTCTCACGACCCTGCCATATACTCCTGGTTACAGTTCTTTTCTCTTCTTCCCTTTGGTTTAAAATTCAAAAGGGAATCTACAGAGGGTGCCAAAAAATGTATACACATTTTAAGAAAGCAAAAACTGTATTGAAATTATAATAATCTATATTGATAACAAAAGATAAATACAAGTCACATTGAGAACCTCTTGTAATTGCAGAAATCAAATGTATCATTTTAACATAGTTTTTTCCTTTCTTAAAATGGGTATACATATTTTTGACACCCTCTGTATATACAAGGTCAGACAATTAAGTTCACGAACTCGTTCTAGAAAAAGGGCTACACACCTCACTGCTGAATAGCACTACAGTCACCTTTGAAGTTTCCCCTTGGCCATCTGGTGACCCTAGTGTTATTCAGCAAGGAGGTTATGTAGTTAGTACTTTCGCTAGGACGAGTTTACAAACGTAACTGTTTGTCTCATAAATTGCTTCTACATGCTCATCCACTCTTAAACGTGGCTCTTGCCTCTCCCTGTCCATTAAACTTTGTTCTTGAAGGTCACCAATGACTGCAGGCCCAGTCTCCTTTCTGGCTTTTGTTTTCCCTCAGATCTCACTTTCAACCTCTTCACAGCATTGACACAGCTGACGAGCCGTTCTGGCCGCTCTCTGCTTTTGGCTCCTGCCACCACACACTCTCCAGCTTTTCAGCACTGAGTTGAAAGCAGAGCCCTAGAGGTCAACTATGGGCATGGGCTGCGTCGGATGGTCCCGTCACCTTTTGGGTGACTTGTCCATGTCTCAGTATCCCCTTTTGAAAACATGTAGCACTGCTGCATAAGGTTGTTATGAAAATTAAATGATATCATAAATCACTGGAAAGTGCTCAGGATATATTAGCTGTTGTTATTTTGCTTCCTTACACCTCAAAGTGCCTAATACGTCGTTTTTAGTCTAACGGACTCTTAATAACCATTTATGAAACAAATACATATTTTACAGAAAAATCTTTGTGTGCTTTTTTCTGAAATTTATGTGATCCAGCTTGATATAATCCTATTATTGCACTTATTAAATTTCCAGGGCATGTTAATTTACTTTAATAATATCACGTTTGATGATGTTTTCCTGAGGACAAGTTAGAGACTGAGTCATTATGTGAAGATGACAATTAAATGACTCTGCTGTTTCTCAGATTCCTTTTGCTTCAGTTAAGGACAGAAGATAGGCTCTGCCTTCACTGTCCGTCTGGTTAGAGTACATTGGGACCACAAATAGTAGTCATAGTAGCCAAAGCAAGAGACACTGTGTACCAGCAGTTACGTCATGGTGATGTGACAGCCTCGTTTCTATGGTAACAGATTGTTCTTGGTAAATATAATACTATGACTATGCCTTTTACAAAGCTGGAAAGGTGAAGTGTTAGTAAAATTGTTTAAAATTAGTGTTTTAAAATTGTTTATATATCTTATGTTGATAATCATTAGGAATGTGACTTTTAAAATACTATTTTTCCCTTTTTAGGGTGACTATTTGAAAAATAGTTTTAAAAAGATCAGCATGAGACGGATGATTGTGGACTTTGAAGAAGAAAATCTATTGATACTTGTGAATTTCTTATTAGGATAAAAATCATTTGACCAGCAGTGCTAATTGATGAACCATACTTGTTCTGAAGGCTGAAGAAAGTGAGTGGTCAGACATTAGCAATATAGCCGGGTGCAGTAGATCACACCTGTAACCAGCACTCAGGGAGGCTGAGGTATCAGGGGGCGGTTGGGGGATTACCTGAGCTCACGAGTTCAAGACCAGCCTGAATTAGAGCGAGACCCCTCCTCTAAAAATAGCCAGCACCTGTAATCCCAGTTACTTGGGAGGATGAAGCAAAAGAATTGCTTGAGGCCAAGAGTCTGAGGTTGCTGTGAACTGTGATGCCACAGCACTGTACCTGGGGCCACAAAGTGACTCTGTCTCAAAAAAGAAGAAAAAAGACATTAGCTATATAATGATAGGTAGATTAAAGAAATCAAGAAGAAATTGGGCACCTTACTGAGAAGCATAATCAGACGTGACTGGCCATACATACATATACAACATGTGTGTGTTTCCCTTCTACACTTACATAGACTTTCAGAGAGCTACGACTTCTCACTAGACTTTCACATGAATGAATTTTAGAGTTGAAACCATCAGTAATGATTTATCCAATTCTTCATGTCATGGTTGTGGAAACTGAAGCCTAGGATCAATGAATCTCGTGGACAAGATGACCCAGCTGGTAGAATTAGCACTAGAACCCACATCTTTTGATTCTTTGCCCAAGTTCTTTTCATATACCCAGTTGCTTTTTTCTTTACATGCAAGAAAAAAATACTTTAGAATCACCTTTTAAGGAGAAATTAAGCTAAAGGTGCTACATAAGAAATAGCATTTCATAACGAGAATGGTGGAAGAAAGGAGTAAAAGGGAAGCTACTGTAGGGCTGAAACATTGATTTCATTACCTTCCCAAGACCACTTCCACCCTCACAATAGTTACAATTGCTTAAGAAGCCCATTTTAGCATATTCTACTGTCACAAGATCTCTGTTCCACTTGTAGTCATTACTGTATGCTTAGCATACTCTCTGCTTAGAATTTGTTAAATGGGTATTTCTGTCAAGCTGTATAAAAATAATCAGATATAAACTCCTTCCATCTTCCTTGGCTAATTTGATAGTCAAAAATTTCACTCCAGGGAGAACACACTTTCTCCTTTTTCTTAAAAGGAAGTCATGGCACAGGATGTTGGCTCAAGAGAGATGATCTTAACAACATACACGGGGAGCTTACACAACGTTCTGGAGGCAGGTCCGTATCTGTATCGTACCCCGTGGACTGACTGAAGTGCATTCACAGCTTTAGAAGCTGCAGATTCCTGTGAGAGGAAATGGAGCAATTTTATATAATGTTACACTGGTTAGGAACACCAACATGTTGTTTGAGGCTTCAGGAGGCTCTAGTCAACATAGTGGACAATGATGGGCACCTTAGTTAGCAGCTATATTTAATAATGATATTCTATTACTCTTATGTCACATGCTACACTTGTGACACATTTTGGAACACATCATTTCTTTTGGCTCAAAACAGTCCAGTGATGAGTAATATTTCCATTTTGCAGATGAGAAAGGGAAGACTCAGATTAAATGGGTACCCTGGCATTATACAGCAATGAGTGGCTAAGTGACCATATTTCCTAAGGGTAATTTAGTGCTCCGATCTCTTCACTTTAGTTCAGGGATACCTATTTGTATAAATTAAACAATGTTTGGCAGGACAGGGACCAGGTCAATCTTACTCATAGCTCATAGACAGTACTCAGCAATGTGTCTGTAGAGATACTTGACCAATATTTCTTATATGAATTTTAAATAAGAATAAATCTGCACAAGTATTAAGACAATATTGATTCTTAAGCATATATTTCCATGGATATTTACAAAGTATTTACAACACATCTTGATCAATTAAAAACTCTAATTCATTAAGAATTACTTCTACTATGTGTTTATTCTTATGGGAATGGGAACTGCTTTAGAATGTTTCATGACTTCTAAAGTTACATATGCCTCCCGCAGAGCTTAGCCAGGTATTGCTAACATGTGAAAATTCTAAGTGGAACTCTTCACAAAGCCAAAAATTATGAAAAATACTCAATACAATCAAAATACTAAAAGGCAGATGGATATTCTACTATGACTTGAATGGTACTAACTATCCTGTAAACATTTTTCAAATAGTATAAAAGCACTAGTTTCAACAAGAATTAGAGAAGTATTGTATGACAAGTGAAAGGAAAAGAAGGATGTTGACACCAGTATACGACTCTCCCATTTCAATTTGCCTATGAATAATTTAATACTTCAGTATACTCTGGACAACATGGTGGCGTGGGCTGGACGGAGCTGCAGGTTCCTGTCCTCATTCAGCTTAGGGATGCAGAAGGCAGTATTTGTAGCAAATGCCACCCTTTGTGGCTATTCAGGGACCTGGCTCTGGTATCTGGCAGACTATTTACTGTTGATCTCACTAATGATGACTTTCTTCCTAGAGGAGCCAACAGAAAAGGAATGTAAACACCATAATGGGATATTTTTATGGAGAATGTTCTAAGATTTTAACATCTTCTCCAACAGTCTCAGAAATATTCCATGGCAAGGGCAGATGTTTCTACATTTAGAAGATTATTGCATTCTTCTGGCAAGGAGACCTTTGTTCCTCATTGTTTCAGACAACTAATTCCCCAAGGGGGAAAATCCTAAGATAGAAAAGATAACAACTTTGCCTAGTTACACACAGTTTTAGACTTTGAGCTCACTGGACTTCTGATATTTGTGTACAGGTACATGTTGATAAGGGGGTTGGATAATATCTGTCCACAAAAAGTAAAAACTTTATCATTTGCCTCAAGAATTATTTTCCAGGGTGTCCAGGCACACGTAGACACCTATTTACAAGAGTTTACTTAAGTGATCCCTCCTGTCCTCATTGTTTTTTTCTTTCCAAAAGGACCTAGACCTCACTAGTCTTCAGCTAAGGAAGGAGTATATTTTTTATTTAAATATTTCTATATCTAAAGCAACCTAATGAATGACTTAAAAAAACATTAGCAAGAACACAGACATATATTGATGGAATATTCATATATTTATGTTCATATATTACATATATTGATGGGATGTTTTTGAACAACTTTAATAAAATTTGATGGGCCCTGGTTAACATTCAGAGACTGCCTAGTTTCTGAGAATTGTAATTTTAGTTTTATTGATTCACCTTATGCTTAACCCACTCCAGGCTTTTTCAACAATGGCACTATTGATATTTTGGACTTAATAACTCTTTGCTGTGGGGGGCTGTGCTGTGCAGAGTAGGATGGTTAGGAACACCCTTGGCCTCTGCTCACTAGATGCCAATGATGTGCCCCACCCCCCACTGGGACAATCAAAAATGTCTCCAAACATTGCCAGATGTCCATTGGAAGGCAAATCCAGCCTTGGTTTTGATCCACTGTTCTATTCTTATGTCACATCCTCCAATCTAAAGCAAAAGGAAAATAGGTTTAACTCACTGTGAAAAGATAAATTTAAAATATGAAGAACATTCTCATGTAATAAATTTTATATATTGCATACTCTACATCATCTGTTGTTAAGAGTATAAATAGACAATATTCCCACTTAAGAGAGGGTTGAACATTTACCTACGGAAATACTGTGATACAAAGTGTTAGGCTGCCAGTTTAACGACACAACAGTGGCAGCAGCAGCAACAACAAAAACAAAAGGAAAGGCTGTTTGACTCAGAGCAGCTAAAAAATAGCACTACAGAAGATGACTATCCCTTTACAACAATCCTACACAGAGGGAATTTGCTCAGAATTCTTGGAATGCCAAGAACAAAGTTCTCCTTTTGGACAGAATAAAAGCCTTCCCCAGGCTTTCTTCTGGCTTCCTCATGTCCTGGTTCCTCCTAGTTCTTGGACATCTAAATCAGGAATTCCTGAAACCCCAAGCACTTGGTGCAAAATCTGGAGTTCAAGGTACAGGGAGAAAAGGAATGCTTCTATTCTAGAAAAAGTTTTGATTCAAGTATAACATTGTAGCATAATAAAAATAAATACATATTTGTTCTTTGTCTCTAGTTCCTGATGCAAAGCTCCTAAAAATCTTGGTATCTCCTGAGAAATAAGAGTATCTTTTTTGTGCTAATGATATGCCTGGTGGCTGGGGCTCCCTAGATAGCTGCTTCAGGATGGAGGAGGGAGGCTAGTGCCAGAAAGACCAAACATGGGGTTAGGGAGCGTTAGGTTAAACAGTTAGTCAGACTTGAGCAGGGGGGCAGATGGTGGATGCAGTTAGGTTATTTTGGATGGGTTTGGGTCAGATCGGCCCACATTGTTATGGGAACAGGGCTAACTGAGCAACCTTAATGGTGTAAGACCTTGCAGGTGGGGTGTTTTGGGGAGCTAGTTGTCTTGGGGCACTGATTGATGTCCTGGGGACTTTCTGATATGGACGGACAGATGTGGTCATACTGACTTGGGTTGTTTAGGGAGCAGCCTGATTAGGGGTCTAGAAAAGGGGCTCCCGAGAAAGAACAGATGACATGTCAAGGGGGGTCTCCAAGGACAGACCAATGAGAAAGAGACAGAGAAACCACAAAGCAGAGAGACCGTCAAGGCCTCCATGGAGGTTCTTTGGAGCGTGTGCACAGTTGAGGTAATGTGTCCCTAAATGAACTACCCTCATTAGCATAGTAAAAATCACATCCACTGGCACCATGATAGTTTCAAATACCATGGCAACCCTCGGAAGCTGCTTTACAAGGATAGAAAAGGGGAGGGTTCCTAATTCCAGGAAGTCTCTACCTTTTTCCAAGAAAAACCAAGAATATTCCATGCCCCTCCTTTATCATAAAATTAGGGAGTCAGCATAGGGAGAAATGTTGTTAAACTCGGTTTGTCCTCCACTCATGGGGGCTGGCCTGTTCCTTCTTTGGAATGTGCTAAGCTTTAATCTTTAATAAAACTTTGGCACTTTGCCTGTTTCCAACTGCTTGCTCTACTCATTTACTCCATCGACTCTGTACCAGTAACTGTTCTTCAGTACTGGGAACCAAGAACCTGGGAACACAGGGACCTGACATCTGGTTCCTCAGCACTTTACAGGAGTTGGAACTTTTACCCCATTCCTTACTTCTTCTGAGGAGAAGAGAGGGGCTGGAAAGCAAGTTCAATCACCAGTGTCCAATGATTTAATCAATTACGCCTGTATAAGGAAATATCCATTAAAAACCCTAACGATAGGTTTGTTTGTTTGTTTGAGACAGAACCTCAAGCTTTCACCCTGGGTAGAGTGCTGCGACATCATAGCTCATAGCAACCTCCAACTCCTGGGCTCAAGCGAGTCTCCTGCCTTAGCCTCCCAAGTAGCTGGGATTACAGGCACCTGCCACAACGCCTGGCTATTTTTTTGGTTGTAGTTGTTATTGCTGTTTGGCTATCTTTTTTGTGCTAATGATATGCCTGGTGGCTGGGTGTATATGGCTGGTCCCTTAGCTGCTTGAGCCGCCCCGAGCCTAAAGAATCTGCCAGCTGTGGTGTATATGGCTGGTCCCTTAGCTGCTTGAGCCTCCTCGAGCCTAAAGAATAGGTTTTGAGAGCTTCTGGGTTGATGAACACATCCAAGTGCTGAGAGGCTGATACACCTGGAGAAAGCAGGAAGCCTGCACTCCCTCCCCAGTGCTTTGCCTTGGTTGCTCCTGAGTTGTGTTTTATAATAAATTGGTAGTAGTAAGTAAAGCACTTCCCTGAGCTCTGTGAGTCATTCTAGTGAAATATTGAACTTGAAGAAGAGATAGTGGGTGCCTTAGACTGTGTAGTCAAGGTCGACAGAAGTTTGGGTAACCTGGGAACCCCCTACTTGCACTGGTGTCTGAAGTGACAGCAACTTGTGGGACTGAGCCCTTAAACCTACAGGGTCTGGTGCTAACACTGAGCTGAACTGTTGCACAACCAATTGGTGTTGAAGAACTGGTGTTGGAAAAGACATCACATGCTTGGTGTTAGGAGGCCAGAAAAAACCTCACATATGTCTCCAGCAGAGACATGAATTTGAATGATCACGAATTGAACACATTCATGTACCATCCTCGAGGTCAAGAGCAAGAACAGCAGCAGCAACCCAGGAGCCCCCTTGTGTCCCCTCCCTTGTCCCCAAAGGCAATTACCATGTGACTTTTACTACTGTATATTCCTTTTTCTTAGCTTTGAACTATTGGCCTTTAGATGCTATAGGCTCTGAAATGACTCACTCTATAATGCATTGTCCCCTAGAGTGAATCGCTTGTTGTTTTTCTGACAGAGGAGAGAAAGGAACTCTGGTTTTTCATTTTCCTAAGCAGTCTTGTGCCTGAAAGTCTGTTCTTTCTTAGTGCTAACTTGTTAGATACATGCCCAGAGACTTAGTAGCGTTAAGCAAATAGTGCTTATAAATGAAAACTTGCTTTTAATTATTGAGAGTCAGACTATAATTTATGAACAATTATTTACTCAATAAAGTTAATTATAGCCCTGAATATGTGACTGAAGCTGTAATACTAATCAAATCCATCCTGACCTTTCCTGTATAACCTGTGGTAAGAAAGTAAATAGGTTTGAAATGATTGCGTTTGGGAAGTAGCACAATGGGTAAAAGCAGAACTCTGGAGCTAGACTCGGGGATGAATCCTGGCTATGACATTTGCAGCTGTGTGTCCTTCGTTTAATCACTTAATCTCCTTGGGACTCAGTTTGCTCATCTGTAAAAGGAGAATAAAAGTTACCTCCTATTGTTAGGAAGGATAAATGAGGTCATACATGTAAAGTACGCATTAGAATAAACCCTATACTTGTTTGCCATTATCGTTAGTACTTAGAACTATCGTAGCATCAGAAAGGACATGAAGCCCTACACAGGTGCACAGGGCCAAATACTTACCACACAGCTAAAATTGGGGATGGTTGCGTATTTGTAGGAATAGGGATACAGCAACATCTGAGCATATGCGTGAAAGGAGAGGTAAGCCCTGATGCTCCTGCTGTGTTTCCGGAGGAACTTAGCTACGGCCTTCACCTCCGGCTCGGATTCTGGGAAAGGGCCACAGTACGTGTCATCACAGGGGTGCATAGAAGCTCCTTCATCTGCAAATCAGAAACAATAATGGGGTGAAGGAGCAGGAGGGGAAAAAACGAGAAGCACAAATCGGCATTGTTACACTGTGAGTTTTCCTTTAGTTCTGCAAACACATGGTGTTATTAAGCAATTCATCTAACTTCTTATCTATGAGAATCACTGCTATAAATTCCAAGGTGATTCAAGTCCCCATGCACAACAGGAGGGCCCCAGTGGGAAGCAGGTACTGCCTGTTTGACTGAACCCTCACACCCTGCTCTGAAGGGAAGGCTCTTGTTAGACTCCATTTCTCTGCTTCACACACCTGGACTTTCTCTTCATAACATTGAACACACTTGTAATTAGTGTTCAATATTTACTCATTTAGCATTCAACCAATATTTAAACAGTTGTAGGTGCCTGAGATATACTGGAAATAACACAGAAAAAAATCCTACAGAATATAGGATTCTGTAATAGAATCTGCATTCAATCTAGATTGGTTCTCAGACTCTAATGCCCTGGGGAGGCTGGGACTGTGTCTTTCTTGCTGGGCACCTCACAGCTACAACTGAGGACGGCAGACATTGAACAAATATTGCCAAGTAAGTCTGTATCAGATTGAAAGAAAAGTCTAGACACCGTAAAGCTGTCTGATAAGATACAAATATTGATAGAGTAAAAACACAAAGGCGGTCCAGAAATAATTTCAAAGAACATACTAAACTAATTTCTATTATATTTTTAGACTGGCAAGTTCAGACCAGTTTTTATAAAACCCAACAGGGTTCTCTAGTTATCTTGGGGGTTGGTTTAAGTTTGGTTAGGAAATCTTCAACATTTTAATAATTTTTGAATTAAAAAAATCATATACAGGGCATACATATTTTTTTTTCAGAGACAGAGTCTCACTTTGTCCCCCTCAGTAGAGCACTGTAGTGTCACAGCTCACAGCAACTTCCAGCTCTTGGGCTTAGGTGATTCTCTTGCCTCAGCCTCCTGAGTAGCTGGGACTACAGGCGCCCGCCACAACACCTGGCTATTTTTTTGTTGCAGTTTAGCTGGGGCCGAGTTTGAACTCACCACCCTCAGTATATGGGGCCAGTGCCCTACCTATTGAGCCACAGGCACTGCTGGGACATACATATTAAGAAGTCTGTGGTTGGGTGGTGCCTGTGGCTCAAGGAGTAGGGTATTGGCCCCACATACAGGAGGTGGCAGGTTCAAACCTGACCCCAGCCAAAAACTGCAGGAAAAAAAAAAAGAAGTCTGTGGTTGGGCCGCTCTTGTAGCTTAGTAGGTAGGGTGCCAGCCACATACACCCAGGCTGGTGGGTTTGAACCTGGCCTGGGCTGGCTAAACAACAATGACAACTGCAACAGAAAAATACCTGGGTGTTGTGGTTGGCACTTATAGTCCCAGCTACTTGGGAGGCTGACACATGTACACAGGGAATCGCTTAAGCAAGAGAATCACTTGAGCCCAAGAGTTTGAGGTTGCTGTGAGCTGTGAAGCCACTGCACTCTACAGAGGGTGACATAGTGAGACTCTATCTCAAAAAAAAGTCTGTGGAAGGAAGGAAAATAATCACTGTAGCAGCCACAAAGTATTATAGTTCTAAGAAATTTTCCATTGTGATTTGCCATATAGGTCCATTACTCTGTCTCCTCCACCTCTGGAAAACAATAATTCTCTCATAAACGCATGGAAAATGTTTGGAGGTTCTGTTACATAGTCTAATTTTACTGAACATGAAAAGACAACTAAGTCAAAGGGGGTAGATATTGAGGATGGTAAGTGTAGCTCATGCTGCAGGAGGCCAGAGTTCAGATGGAGAACTTGCAGTAACTGCTGTGTCCCTCCTTTAGGTCTCATTCTGGAGATGCCTCAGAACCAAACACCTCTTGGAGGTCCCGAACTAACGGAACCGTGAAGATTTTTGTTCTTTTGAGAACACTTTATTGAGATATAAATTAGATACACTAAAATTCACCCCCTTGAAGTGTGCCATTCAGTGGTTTTTAGTATATTTACAGATCTGTGTAACCGTCACTACTATCTAATTTTAGAACATTCCTATCACTCCAAAAAGAAACCTTATACTTTATTAGCAACCAATTCACACTTCTCTTTCTCTTAACCATAATGAGTTTTAAGCCATGGTCAGAAGAAATTGTGAGGAAAGCAGGAGAACCACAAGATGCTGGGGTCAGCCACAGCTTGGCGCCTGTGGCTCAAGTGGCTAAGGCACCAGCCACTTATACCTAAGGGGGCAGGTTCAAATCCAGCCCAGGCCTGCCTAAACAACAATGACGGCTGCAACCAAAAAATAGCCAGGCGTTGTGGCGGGCACCTGTGGTCCCAGCTACTTGGGAGGTGGAGGCAGGAGACTCACTTGAGCCCAGGAGTTGGAGGTTGCTGTGAGCTGTGATGCCATGGCACTCTACCCAGGGGGACAGCTTGAGGCTTTGCCTCAAAAAAAAAAAAAATATAAGATTAAAAAAAAAAAGATGTTGGTGTCAAGGGAACCAGGGACTTGATAGTTTTAAGAAGGAGGGTGTGGTCTGCATGTACAATGCAGAAACAAATGTATTTAACTTTTTAGTAACAAAATACCTGGGGACTTCTCCTTTAGACAAATTAGTGCCATGGTAAGGGCAAAGACGAGATATCACAGGTGCACTGAGAGAAAGGAGGGGAATAAAGGAATAGGCGATAGTGAATATACTCTTTTTTAGGAAGCGTGGTCCACAAGGCAGGGAAGGCTACAGAATGGTGGCTAGAGGAGAAAACTTGGGGATAAGAAGAAGACTTACAGACAGAGCTTAAGTATGTCTGAACAAACAATGAGGAATAAAACATAGAGGAAGAAAGAAGAGAAAGACTACTTGATGGGAGAAAGTTCTGGGAAGGATGGAGTGGGTGGGATCAACAGCAGGCCTGGCACAGTAGAAGCGACTTCAGATTTCCTGTTCCCTCTAAACATTTTTGATTGCTCATCCCATCACTAAGAGTATCCCATCTCCTGAGTGTCTGGGACTACAGGTGTACACCCCCCACACCTTGCTAATTCTTCCACTAAGACACTTTATGTGTATTCCTGACATATACAGTAGAACCTCTGTAACTTGATCACCCCAGGGACTGTAATGAACTGGTCAACACACAGAGGTGGTCAACATAAGGAACTCAGCGACTGTACTGATACATATATGGGGTGTATGTCTGGTCTATGAAAATTAGGTCAATGAAAGAAAAAGAAAATTAGGTCAATGTAAGGAGGTGGTTAAGGTAGGGGATAATCAACTGTGGAGCTTCTGCTATATTTTGAATTTTTAACATGTCTTGTTTGTAAGCCAATATAGGAAACATATAAAAATAATATTTAGAAAGAATGGTTTAGAGATGAATTAAACAGTCATTAAACATTGTTAATTATTAAATAAATTGTGCAGAAAGACATTCTCTTAAAATAAAGATGAAAAAAATAGATAAAATCTAAACTACTGTAGGAGTGTCAAAGTGTTGTTATTATTTTTTAGAGGCTGAGTCTTGCTCTGTCACTCAGGTTAGAATGCTATGGCCTTAGTCTAGCTCAAAGCAACCTCAAACTCCTGGGCTCACGCAATCCTCTTGCCTCAGCCGCCTGAGTATCTGGGGCTACAGGTGTACACCCAAATACCCTGGTAATTCTTCCACTTTTAGTAGAGATGGGGTCTAGCTCTTGCTCAGGCTGGTCTTGAACTCCTGAGTTCAAGTGATCCTCCCACCAGGGCCTCCCAGAGTGCTAGAATTATAGGCATGAGCTGCTGCACCCAGCTAAGTATTGTTTTTCCTAAATGAATCTATGATGTAAATGATGACATGAAAGATGTGAATGCAAAAAGTTCGTGGTTGATCTCCTAACAGAAAATTTGTGTAAAAATATGAGTATGCAATCTGTAGTTTTTCTGGACTTAATTTTTTTCCCAAAAAGTAATTTATTTTTCTAAGAATAGTCATTAGAGTGAATTCAATACATATAAGGGAAAATGGTCATAACTAAATATTTTGTAGAAAAGAGAACATGTAATTGTATGAATGAGAAGGTTAAAAATATCCACAGGAGAAAAAAGGAAACGTACTAAAGAATGGTAATATGCTAATCATTTTTGCCAATGTTTTACTTCTGTAATACAATAGCAATTGTACAAGTAAAAAAAAATATTAAGAAGGAAAAAATAGAGATCTGAGAAATACTTGTTACAAAGAAAGATTATAAGTTTTGAAAAGGGAAATAAGTAAAAACAGAAAAATGGTCGACAAATATGGTTTTATTCTCTGTTTTGCAGCAACTAGCCTTTGTAGATATTGACAGGTGCAGCCAAGTCCTATGGTGAGCAGTATCAGGAAGTCAGGGTTATTGTGACAAGTTTTCTTTTTTTTTGAGACAGAGCCTCAAGCTGTCACCCTGGGTAAAGTGCTGTGGCATCACAGTTCACAGCAACCTCCAACTCCTGGGCTCAAGTGAGTCTCCTGCCTCAGCCTCCCAAGTAGCTGGGGCCACAGGCACCCACCACAACGCCCGGCTACTTTTTTGGTTGCAGCCATCATGGTTGTTTGGTGGGCCCGGACTGGATTCAAACCCGCCACCTTAGGTGTATGTGGCTGGCGCCTTAGCTGCTTGACCCACAGGCGCCGAGCCGTGACAAGTTTTCATCAGCTATATTTTCATGTTTTGCTTTTCATTTGTTGCTTTTAAATTCCTCGTAAATGAACCACATGCCATTAGAAATTGTTGTCTTCTTTAAAAAAAAAAAAGTCTTTTTCTCTGGCACCTCTCATTGTCAACTTGCTCTCAAATAACCCATATTAACAACTGAGTGGAGGGGTTAATAAAGTTCACAAACACACATGTCTATAACTGTATACATATATACTTTCTCATTCTGTATACAGTTACAGGCATGTGTGTTTGTAAGCTTTATTAACACTTCCACCCAGTTGTTATACATATGTACATATACGTACATGTACCCCCATATATACACATACCTATCCATGTAAAGGATACTTAGACATTCATACATATATAGGAGCTGTTTTTGGTCACGAAACAGGACTATAATAGTTTGTTTTGCCTCTTGCTTTTTCCTTCAATGATGTTTTGTGGGACTCCTTCCACATCAGTTTGAGTCCATTCTTTTAAGACCATTCCATTGTAGTTGTGACATAATTTAGTCTCCTGCCTGCCTATTGTTGAGAATTATGCTTCCTTCTTTCTCTCTTTTGCTGTGAAAGATAATACTACAATACAATAAAGAAAATGGGGACATTGTCATTGATCCGACAGAAATAATACTGCAATAAATATCAGAGTATCCATATCCTTACATATGAGTGCTTGCATTCCTATGGGACAGAAGTATGTTGAAGGATATATATACATATATAGGTATATCCTATATTTGAAGGATATATATGTATATATACACATATATTCTTCAAAAATTTAAAGTTTGAAAAGGATTGTGTTTTTAATTTCCGTGGGTTGGTGTGTGTTTGTTTTTCGCCAGACTGCTTACTGGGATTTCTGCTAGTTACATTTCCACAAGCAGGATTTGAGAGACCTATTCCTCCTTCATCCCCACCGACAATACTCTAGAAGTGTATCACATTTGGTTCTTTGCCAGTTAGACGGCAAAAATTTAATTTGCTTTCCTTCCTGCCAATGTGTTTGTATTCATGTTTAGTTTAGATTGTACTCTTTTTCTGAATTGTTTAACCGTGTCCTTGGCTCATTCTATTTTCTCCTGGTCCGCTTATCTTTTTCTTACTCGTATATAAAAGGGCTTTCTGGAGATTGTTTGTCATCTGCATTGCATTTTGTCTTCAAATCTATGATGTTTCTATTCAATTGTTTATGATCATTTTTATTATTTTAGACATTTTAAATTTCATCTAATTATTATGTCTTTAGAAAAATGGCTTTTGGGTTTCTTGTCTTGGTTGAGAAAGTCTCTCCTATCTTTAAAGATGTTAAGTACTTTAAGTAGATTTTTCTTCTATAGAACTTAACCATTTCATTTTTTTTCCATCTCAGTCTTTAATTTTTCTGGATTTATTTTTGTATCTATGTCACAAGGTTATATGTTCAGTTTTCTTCTACATGGACAGACGATTCTGTCAACATAATTTATTAACTATCCTATCTATTCCCCACTGAATCAAAACACTACCTTTGTCATGTCTGGGGTGGCCATAAAGTTTGCATGCAATTTAAAATAGTGCAATTTATTTTATTTTTATTTATTTATTTTTTTGAGACAGAGTTTCATTTTGTCACCCTTGGTAGAGTGCCATGATGTCACAGCTCACAGTAACCTCAAACTCTTGGGCTTAAGTGATCCTTTTGCTTCAGCCTCCCAAGTAATTGGGTCTATAGGTGGCTCGGCTGGTCTCAAACCTGTGAGCTCAGGCAATCCGTCTGCCTTGGCCTCCCAAGTGCTGGGATTACAGGCATGAGCCACTGTACCTGGCAAAATAATGCGATTTAAATTTGAACTTTATGGCCACTGTGCATTAAAGCATCCTGCATGGGTGGATGGATTCCTGGATTCTCTGTTCTGTTCCGCTGATCTGTGTATCTATTCCTATATTCCTAGCAATCTGCAGCAGCATTTTTTTTTACTATGGTCTAATATAGGCAAAATGAGTGGTCCTCACTATTCTTTTTCATAGTTTTATTGGCTTTATTTTGTTAATTTATTTTTCCATATAAACATTTTATCTAATTCCTAAAGGCAGAATACAAACCCCCCCCCCCACCAAAACAAAAAAACTTAATCAAGATCCTAATTGGAATAGCATCCATTGAATACTGATTTTGGGGAAAATTTTATTACATTGAGTCACCCAGTCCCAGGACAGGTTATATGCTATTCCATTTGTTCAGATTGTGTTTTATGGTCTTCATTCGTATTTTGTGATTTTTCCTTCTTTTATTGTTGTTGTTATCATTATTCAGATGGTTGTCTCAGAATGGTGAGGTAGAAGCGTCTTCATGACATCGTCAATGCTCTTTCCACTTTCTCCCTTCTGTCCTCCACCTCTGCCTCCGTCAGAGGTAATCGGGGAAGTTAGCCACCTGCGCCATCTCTATAAACTTCATTTTGGAGGCTTATTTGCTATCAAAAGATATGACCCACTGAACAAATTTTTATATTTCATGTACCATATAAACACAGTGTTTTGCAAACAAATAAACAAACAAAAACCAAAAAAACACAGTGTTTTGAGAGTTGTAAAATTTCCTGACAACTTTCCTGTAAGGCAATATGCTTATTTCATATTCGGGATAACAAGTAACAGCTCTAATGATATTTCCTTACAAAAACAGGCCTCTAAACATTCTAGGGTGCTGAAGATAAATTATTTACTTTATTCAAAGTGTCAAAGAAGACAACAATCAAAGAAGCAGTAATCTCATTTTCATCCTCTCTGAAGATTGTAACTACTTCTAAGGCTCTGATGAATTTCATAGAGGCTAAAAGAGTCACCTGTTTTTCAACTAACAGAAGGTGGGACTTACTGTCTTTCATCCTTTAAAAGGAAAGAAAAATCAAACATTGATTTTCTCCTTCAAGATCGAGTAGCAAGAAAGATAACTATCTTATATAGAAAACAGTACCATTGTTCCTTTTTGGAATGGAGAATATTCAGAATATAGGTGAAGATGTGAGTGGTGATATATCTTGTCTTGTGTCAATAGCCTTTTGACCTGAGGCTACTTGCCTTATACATAGAATTCTCACTAGAAGCCAACACCAACCTTCTCTAAGTAGGCTTGAGTCCCAGTCTAGAATGGGGTGTTATGAAGATCCCAAGTCTACTTAGAGAAGGTTGGTGTTGGCTTCTAGTGAGACCCAAGCAACATGGTGTAGGAAGACTGGCAGAACACAGCATATGGCCTACTTGTAAATGCAGTTGTGTTTGCCTACAGAAGGCTGTAATCTGGTAGCACTGATGCTGTACTGTGGTTATTTTTTTTCTGTAAACTATCTTCTCCTTTAGACAGTGAGCTTCTTGAGGATAGAGGTCATACGTTATTATTTCCTAGTACTCAGCAAAACAGACACCCTCACTTTAACTGTTAGTTAAATGAATAAATGGTTCTAACTCTGCCCAGGGAAGGTGCTTGTACCTTGGATTGTTACATCAGCATTTAAGTTATTGATTAAATAATTGAATTCCAGTTCAACTCGATGGGAGACTGAGGCTATAAAAGGTTCATCAACACCAGCATCAAATGAAATGTCATCAGATAAGACATGAGGACATCATATTACCCAAATAGTTTTTGAATAACTTCAAATCAGGAACTGTGAGCTTCCCCTAAGTTATAAGTACTTTAACAAATGTTAAATTTCAGAAAGAAAATGAGGTACTTAATGTATATGAGTCCCAAATTGTTTAAGTACATGGATACAAATCTCTGCTTGATTCCTAACAAAATACAGAGGGATAGTTTCACGACTAAGTGCTGTCACAGAGAAAATAAGGCCATTTGAACATCCTCCTAGACTGCATTAAAACTGTAGCTGTGTGCTGGCGAGCTTTCCTCCAAAGAATGAATGGAGAGATGAATGCGTAACTGGAGAGGGTCATTTACAACAGGAAGGCTTTATGGAACATGCAGAGACAATTATGAGGGGGAGGGGTTGGGCCACAAAAGGGATAGGATAGGATGAGGAGTAGCAAATTGAGGCTGTGGCTGCAGGATGTCCAAAGAGCATCTCTTACCTTTGGCCACCCTGCAGGGGACGTGACATATAGTCCTCCCTTGGCTTTGGACACACTGTTCCCTTTTACTTCTCTTCAACCTCTCTGGTCTTTCCTTTTTAGTCCCCTTGATGGGGACCATTAGTCCTTTGCTAGTCCCTTAAATGAAGGGGTACTCAGTTGCTCTGACATGAGCCATGCTCTTCGGTGATCTCTCCCTTTAATGATCATGGTACGTACCCTCAGCTACTGTTTACATGTTGGTACTTTCATTTATTTGACAGGTATTTACTATGTACACACCATTTGTCACATACTGGGGCACAACAATGAACTAAACAAAGGTTTCTGCCTTATAGAGTTTCAATTCCAGTGGTGGTGGGGACTCACTAAACACTGTGAATGTGAGACTTCTCCTGTGCAGGAGAAAAGTGCCACGGAAATAAGAAAAAGGAGGGTAGTGTAAGAAAGATCAAGAATACTGGGGAGGGGGGGTGCAACGTTAAAGATGGCGATGAGGGTATTCTTAGATGCTGGCTTTTGAGCATACTTATAGAACATGGGGAATCAACCAGGGATTCTGGGAAAGAGTGTTTTAGGCAGAGGGAATAGTCAGTGTAACTGGAGCCAAGTGGTAAGGAGATGGCAGAAAGAGATGTGATCAGACAACCAACGGGGCCCAGATCATGTGAGTTTATAGGCTAGTCTACATCCTTGTGTAAGTAAAATGGGGAGCACATTTTGAGCCAATGACAAACATCACATGACTTATATTTTAAAAGGCTTGCTACAGCTGAGAATAGAGAGTGTGTGTGTGTGTGTGTGTGAATGTGAGGGCGTGTATATGTGTGTGTGTAGAGGAAAGCAGGGGCAGCATCTGTGAGACTAATTCGAAGTTCTCATGCAGCAATGCAGGTGGGAGATGATGGTAGCTTGGACGAGGGTGATAGATAATAACAGAGGTGGTCAGAAGGAGTTGGAATCTGGAGAAATTCTTAAGGTAAAACCAAAGGGAGGCCATGATGGGTTGGATGCAGGTATAAGAGAAAGAGAGATGTTAAAGATTACTCCACGGTTTTAGGCCTAAAGGATGGGGTGGCCATCAGCTGAGCTGAGAATGGTTAAGGGTAGAGCAGATTTTACTGAGTGAAGATCGGGGGTTCAGTTTTAGATATTTTGCATTTCAGATGTCTGTTAAATACCCCAGTGGAGATGCTAATAGGTACTGACATGTATACAGGAGCTTGGGAAAGAGTTTTGGGCTCGAGCTTTACATTTGGGAGTCATAGGCATATGGAAGAGGATGACGGCTCGAAGGGAATGAATGTAGATAGAGAAGAGAAAAAGACCAGGGGCGAACCCCGGGCATCCCAACCTTAGGGGCATAGGGAGGAGGAGAGGACCAACAAAGTAGACTGAGAATAAACGGCCTGCCGGCATCCTCTCCAGTGCTTTACGCTGGGCTGGATGTTGTCCTATATCTGCCCATAACAACTGTCTACGTTTTTCTTTTTTTTTTTTTTTTGAGACAGAGCCTTAAGCTATCCCCCTGGGTAGAGTGCCATGGCATCACAGCTCATAGCAACCTCCAACTCCTGGGCTCAAGCGAGTCTCCTGCCTCCGCCTCCCAAGTAGCTGGGACCACAGGCG
>CAUYQV010093961.1:0-13933 GCA_963574575.1 Galagoides demidoff | reverse complement strand
TTACTTTTGTGGTGGAGGATTGCACTGGTCATTATGGAGGATAGGTTTGAGAATTTCCTGGAGAGCTGGTTTAGTTATAGCAAATTTCTTCAATGTGTGAATGTCATTAAAGTATTTAATTTCTCTATCATAGATGAAACTCAGTTTATCTGGATACAGGATCCTGGGTTGAAAGTTATTTTGTTTTAGGAGATTAAAAGTCAATGATCATCCTCTTCTAGCCTGAAAGGTTTCAGCTGAGAGATCTGCAGTCATCCTAATACTCTTCCCCTTGTAGGTGATGGTTTTCTTTCTAACTGCTTTCAAAATTTTCTCTTTCATCTTAACTTTGGTGAAGTTGATTATGATGTGTCTGGGGGACGTCTTGTTCAGGTTGAGTCGTGCTGGGGTTCTGAAACTATCTGCTATCTGAATTTCAGAATCTCTTGGCATGTCTGGAAAGTTATCTTTCATAATTTCATGAAGAAGAGCCTCTGTCTGTTTTCGGTTTCTACTGACATATCCTCAAACTCAGAAATTCTTTCTCCTCAGCTTTTCAAAGGCATTCTTCATTTGTTTTAGTGTTTTTGATCTATAGCATTTCTTTGTAATTATGTTTTAGAATTCGCATCTCTCTGGTTACATTACCCTGTTCCCACACTACATCTGTTTACTCATGTTGTCTGGTTTTTCCATTATAGCCTTTAGCATATTAGTCATAGGTGTTTTAGATTCATGGTTTGATAATTCTGACAGTCATGCCATGAGTCTGATTCTGATGCTGTTCAGTCTCTTCCAAATGTGTTTTTTGCCTTTTAGTATGCCTTGCATTTTTTTTTTTTTTTTTTTAGAGACATAGTCTTATTGTGTTGCCCTTGGTAGAGTGCCATGGCATTACAGCTCACAGCAACCTCAAACACTTGGGCTTAAGTGATTCTCTTGCCTCAGCCTCCCAAGTAGCTGGGACTACAGGTGCCCACTGCAACACCCGGCTGTTTTCTTGTGTCAGTTGTCATTGTGGTTTAGCTGGCCCCGGGCTGGGCTTGAACCTACCAGCCTTGGTGCATGTGGCTGGTGTGGTAACCACTGTGCTACAGACACTGAGCCAGTATGTCTTGTATTTTTTGTTGAAAGCTGGACATGATGTACCTGGTAAAAGGAGCTGCTGAAATTGGGACTTTCATGATGTGGTGGTAAGGAGTGTGTACATGTGTTTGTAGCAGGGGAAAGTGTTCTATAGTCCTATTACTGGGTCTCATTCTTTTAGTTAGCCTGTGTCTCTTGGTCTATGAACTTCATTAGTGCTTCTCTGTCCATTCTCCACCTCCTGTCTCAGGTGGGAATAGGTGAGGATAGCCAGAGCGGGCTGAGGTTGGGTATGTCCCTTTCTCTGCTTGGAAGGCTAAAGCAGACTGGAACTGGGTAGTTTGTTTTTTTCCACATTGGTTAGGCGCTGATGAAACTATAGTAAAGTAGGATCTGGTAAAATAGTTTCTCCTGGGGGAGGTTCTTGATCAGAAGCACAGAATGTTTTAGTATATTTCAAAATCATTCTCCTCTCAGGGCTGGAAATACGAGAGGATTGTTTTCCATCTCTACTGTGAGAATTTGATTGGGCTACTGGAGGTAAAACTCACATAAGTGTGGGCAGTGCCTACTCCTAACCCCAAGATTGGCCCATCCTGGAGGTTTTAACTCATAGATTTATCTTCTACTCTGAGCCTCCAGCAATGCATCAATTATAGTTTAGGTTTTCCTACTGGGCACTGGTTCCCATGGAGATTTTTGCTTGAGTAAGTTGTGGTTCTCTGTGTCCACCTCTCTCTCCAGAGTAGCATTTTGTTTTGTGACCTCACTTCTCTGATGAATCACAAGAGTTTTTGACTTCCAACTTGTTTAGCTTCTCACTTGTTAGGATAAAGTTAATGACTTCTAAGCTTCTTACATGCTGGACTGGAAACTGGAAGTCAGCTCAGTGGCATCATTTTTAATATTGAAAACTTTGAATCATCCTAAATATCTGTTTTTAGGAGAATAAATAATTAAATTGTGGTATATTCACTTAAGAGAATACTAGAATATAGTTAAATGAATGTACTGAATTTACAAGATTTTAAATGGCTGTATACAAAAACAGAGTGAAGACAAAACAGATTCACATGAAACAATATTATGTATTGTTTATGGATACATATTGTGTGTAAGTACAAAAACATAACAGAAGAGTATATACCATCTTTAGGACAGTAATTTCTGGGGGTATAGGGAAAAATTAATTCAGTGAGGAATAAAAGAAGGGCTTCAACTTTTTATCTCTAAAAAGAACCAGAGATTTAAAGCAAATACATTAAAGTATTAATACCTGTTAAGTATGTGTGAATCTTAATTAATATATGCTTTAGTTTTTTTTTCTTTGACATAGGGGTAGTAATATTTATCTGCTAGTTGTCATGAAGTTAAAATTAACATATATATTTTAAGATGTCATAATAATAAAAATGTTACTATAAAATAAGATTGATATATTTGAAGAATTTGGGTAAGTTTGAAAAATGACATTGTATGGGTTTTTAAGTTCTACCATATTTATCTCAAAGCAGGTCACATATACCTGTAGCATTCCTTACTCTAGCTGTCATATTATATGAAAAAATGCCATGAATACTTTTGCTTTTGATGATCAAGGGTAAAATGGAAAAACAAAACATTAGTTTCATTTGTTCTGAAAGAGCCAGAAGCTGATTTGGTTTCCATCAGTATTTCCAAGGGAATATAGAAACTTTTGCTATGCCTTTTTGAGTTTTGTCTCCATATTTTAATAACTCACAAAGAGACCCCTCCATTTGTGCCCCTAGATTAAAATAAAAATCTTTTCAAAATCCTTGTGGAATTTACTACTGTTTCTATTCATTAACAAAGTACCAGGAAGCAGCAGGAAGCGCCTTCAGTGGGGTCGATAGAGGGAACCAGGATGCTCCTTGAATAGGCTGTTTATCCCTTCTGCTTCTCCTCTGTCTCCCAGTGTGGGTGGTGTTTCCACTCTGATTGACATCTCAGTCCATGTTTTTTAAATCACTAGAGTCTTCATGGCACATCAGGTTGATGTGACCTGCCTTGAGATTGTTTTGAAAAGAACAGTGCTTTTGAATTACTTGGAAAATACCTCTGTTTAGGAAAATGCTTATTGTTCTGTGCTCTGGCTGTCAGCAAGGCTGAGACTATTAAAAGAAGAGAAAGTCCTCTGGGCATCGTGCTTCTAGTTTTAAGTGAAAAGCAATCTACACAGCCATATGAGCTATGAAAGCCGCAGTTTGAAGCCTGAAATTTCTATTGTGAAATAGTATGTCTCTGGGACATGTGCTATATGGCTAAAAGGTTTGTATGGTTTCTGCAGCTATGTACTGCAAAAGTAGGTCTCTCTGAATCTAAGCTGAAGGAAACTGAAGTGTGAGATCCTCTGTGAACTCAATGCTTGTAGCGGAATAAGAATAAAAATTTTTTAGCAGTTCTGGTGCCGACCTTGGGGTGAATCAGAACATTGCCTTTTAGGTCAGAAATTTTCTATGACTAAGTGAAAAAACCTGGGCAGTCTCAGGTTCACTTTGTAGAATAAGATGGTCCAATACACATTCATGGCACACACATGCAAATATGCACTCAAAATACACCCTCTTTCCTTTATCTGGTGTTGCTAAGGAATGAGATTTTCTCTGTACAAATGAAAGTTGCTTAATTAAACATAATAGTTTAATATTTTATATAATTCTGCATTCTTTAATAAGCATAGCAAACACATTTAAACTTTTTCTCCATGATTCATCCATCACTATTAATAATTAACTATGAAGTTTTTATTTCTCTACAATGCTTGCTTTTATTCTTCTTGCCTCTTGATTGCTAAAACAATGTTCATTTCAGAAAATTAAAAAATAAAATTATTATACTTAGTACTCTTTGCATAAATATTTTCAAACAAAATCATATGCACATGTTCTAAAACAAATAGGAATGCAATATTTCTTGTGGTCTGCCATTTTCTTTGTGATTCATCATAAATACTTTTTTCATATCCATAGACCTATACTTGAAATGTCATTTTAATTAATTAATTAATTTTTGAGACAGAGTCTCACTTTGTTGCACTTGGTAGAGTGCTATGGCATTACAGCTCACAGCAAACACAAATTCTTGGGTTTATGGCTTATGCCTGTAATACTAGCAATCTGGGAGGCTGAGGCAGGGAGATTGCTCAAACCCAAGAGTTTAAGGTTGCTGTGAGCTGTGATACCACAGTACTCTACTTAGGGTGACGGAGTGAGACTCTGTCTCAAAAAAAAAAAAAATTTCTTGAGCTCAAGTGATTCTCCTGTCTCAGCCTCGCAAGTAACTAGGACATAGGTGCCTACTACAATGCCCAACTATATGGGTCTCACTCTTGCTCAGGCTAGTCTCTAACTACTGAGCTCAAGCAATCCACCTGCCTCAGCCTCCCAGAGTGCTAGGATAACAGGCGTGAGCCACTGTGCCTGGCCTTGAAATGTCATTTTAAATGATCATATGATACTGCATTGTATGGGCATATTATATTTTATTCCAACAATTTCATATCGGTGGACAGTTAGATTATGTTCAACATTCTATCGTGAACAATACTATGATGATTGTAAACATGTTTTGGTATGCATGTGTGTATAAATATATATCTTATTTTGCATAACTAGTTTTTTTTTTTAGTTTTTTTATAATAAACTATTAATAAGAAATTTACAGTTCAAAGTACATACACATTTTTGGAGATTTAGCTATGTCCTGTCAGCTAAATGTATCCTGGTTGGGCTACACGTTTAGTCTATAGTCTACAGACTTATAGACACATGTAGTCTACTCTGATTCTTCAGTGTTTGTGGTATGCCAGTGGTTAACTATCTTGAAATATTTATTTTTGCAAACTATATCAGAGGAAGTGAGATGAATTTAAATTCCCACTCAGACTTACATTTTGAGGAGCATTGAGAGGATCTCTCTTAGAGATTTCTGTGTTTATTCTCTTATAAAAGTAAATATATGAAACTCAAAAAATGTTTGAACAGAAATTTTAGAGCTAGAAGGTAAATTTTTTTTCATAGATTATACAGTGCTTACAAATACTTGTTTAGTGAAATGAACAGGCATTGAGATAGTGCTAAACACCTATTAGAATACATAAAACAAAAATAAAAACAAAACCTGACAATGCCAAGTGCTAATCAGAATGTGGAATAACTAGAATTCTTACACATTGCTGGTGGGAGTGCAAAAATAGCACAGCTACATTGGAAAACTGTGTGTCAGTTTCTCTGATATTAGACACCTGAGGGCAATGTGACCCAGCAATGCTACTGCTTCTAGATATTCAACCAAGGAAGACTTCTGTCTACACTAAAACATATATGCACATAGATTTAGTAGCTTTTTTCATAATTGCCCCAAACTGAAAATAACTCAAATGTTTTCATCTGACAAATGGATAAAAAAGTAGTAGTATGTCCATACAGCATAATGCTACTCAGTAATAAAAAGGGAATGGACTATTGATATATACAGGAATATAAATTAGTGTCAAATGCATTAATACTCAGTAAACCTCAGTCTGTAGCACCTGCTGTTGGGAAGAGGTAGTCCCTGCTCAAATTCTAAGCCCTTACTGCTTCCCTAGTTGCAGTGTGTAGGGGAGGAGCAGGGAGGATATGTCTGAATGAAAGAAAGCCAGCCTCTTAGCATGACACTCTTTGAGGGGGGTCCCACATGAAATATCCAAGCTTCTGGGTCATGCAAATTCTCCCCCCAGTACATTTTTGCTACTGTGCTTGGACTCATGGGGGTGGGAAAGTCCCCCCAAACTTGGTAGCCTTCTGATCACTGAAGCCTCATGGAAAGGAGAAAGAGATTTCCCCTTACTCTTTCACCAGGTTCTGAGCCTCTCTGGGTTTGATCCTTGCTGATATCTTTTCCCCTTTATTTTCTTTCTTCTCTGCTTCACAATTTCCCTTCCTGAGGTCCTAGATGCTCTGTCATCTCTCTGTATGATCTACACCTGATCTAAATCTCTTCTCCCCGCTCCTCCATCTTTTTTTTTGTTTTTGCAGTTTTTGGCTGGGGCTGGGTTTGAACCTGCCACCTCTGGCCATATGAGGATGGTGCCCTAACCCCTTTGAGCCTCAGGTGCTGCCCAAGCTCTCTCTTCCATCTTTAATTCTACCTTCCCTCTGGGTCAGTCTGGCAAACAATGTCTCTAGTTAGTCACCTTTGAGAAGAGTCCCAATTCTTCTTCTTCTTCTAATTATTATTATTATTATTATTATTATTATTATTATTATTATTATTATTGTTATTATTATTTTGTAGAGACAGAGGCTCACTTTATCACCCTCAGTAGAGTACTGTGGCATCACAGCTCACAGCAACCTCCAACTCCTGGGCTTAGGTAATTCTCTTGCCTCAGTCTCCTGAGTAGCTGGGACTACAGGCACCTGCCACAATGTCTGGTTATTTTTTTTTGTCATTGCAGTTTGGATGGATCTGGGTTTGAACCTGCCACCCTTAGTATATGGGGCTGGCGCACTACCACTGAGCCACCGGTGCCACCCCCAATTATTATTTTTTGAATATTCTTTTATAATACCAGGGATCTATGTAGTTATATAGTAGGGCATCTTTAAATCCTTAATTAAAATGAAGTGTATTCTTTCTTCATTGTTTTTGGGACTTGTTTTTAGAGATATATCTGTACCTATTAAATGTATATAGCTGACTTTTATTTTATGCAGATAATTAATTTTTTTCACACAGATAATTTTTAAAAGAGACTTGCCATTTCTTCAGAATTCTCTCCCAATCAAAATGACTTCAGTAGTCTGAATTATATCACAACATTTTATGAAATAGGCCAACATCACAGTATTAGGAAACCATAGATTTTAATGGCAGTAATATATTTAATGATGTTTTAGTGAAGAAGGAAAAACATACATGTGAGTATCAGGTCTTGACAAAAAAAGTTGCTTGTTGTTTTACATTTTTTTAATCTAGAAATTATTAGATAATTATCTAATAATCATGATAATAAAAATAACAGAAGAATACTAAGTGGAAAAGATGTTTATGTGCTTCTCTGCAGAATGGGCTCAGTAATTTCTGTTTTAGTAATGTTAGGACTTACCTTCATTTATATAATGCTTTTCATGTTTAAATTGCTTAACCAAAATTAAGTAATTAATCCACATACTACGCTCTGCAAGGCAGATAAGAATTATCTTCATTTTACAGATTAAGTCAAATGTACCATATTCCAAATGATTAATGCTTTGAAATATCTAGTACCAAATGGTCTATATTCCTCTGGAAGCATGTGGCAAATTTACATAGTAATTACGTGTTCAATTGTGCTGAGGAAGCAAGTGGCAGGCCCAGATAATCTTTCTAAAGAAAAAAAAGAAAAAGAAAAATACTGGTAATATACCAAAAAGAAGAAAAAATGGTTATTTTAAAGTCCCTGTTGAATGATAGTATTATTATTCACAGATAGTGATTCTCTCTTCAGAAGTCCTGCTATGGTAAAAACAACCTCCTTCCTCCCAAAGAAAAACCTTTGTAAATGCTGTCCAATGCTCAGAACATATATAAAGGAATGGTGAAATTTGCATCTTGACAAATGAAAAAGAAGCCACAGTCTATTTGGAAATGAAGATAATGTGTAACTATTTCCTTATCATTTGGTACATAAATCCAAGTATTGAGTAGCATTCTTCTCATTGTTAATATGTAGCATTCTTCTCATTGTTAATATGACTTACATGTGAGGAAAATTTGTATGAGGAAAATTGTGTTAAAAATTTAAAAATTGTGTGAAATGTTAATAAGAATGTAATTCCTTAGCTTTAAAATGTGGAAGGACTCTGGAAAATATGCCATTTCTATATTTTGAAAAGTAGCACTTTTTTCATGTCAGAGGGACAAGCTGTAATTGTCAGCCAAAAAATGAGAAATGTTGTATTTCTATCTATACATCTACCTTTCAATTCAGTTTTCAAAAAATAGGAAATTCCATCAGCCTGAGTCAACATAATAAGGAAGTCCCCCTGTTTTAATGCTATTAGGAAAGTAACTTTGAAATAACCAATCCTCTTTCTGTTGTCTGTTTCTGCTTCTCTCGCTTTTTATGTTTATAAAGTCAACCTCTTCTGCTCAGGTCATCAGAACACTCATTCCATTTTACTGAATGAGTGTTGACCGATTCTAGAATCAAATATAAAAGCCAATTAATTTTTTGTTGTAATTTTGTCTTTTGACAGGGGCAGAAAAGATCAAGTTAAGCTAAAATACTGCAAAACAGTAGCTTTCAAGATGGGAAGATGTAGCCTGAGGTGAAATACTCATAAGTCCTTATAAAAATTGAGAGGAGGGAAGAATTATATCTTCTGATGTTAAGATAACTATACATTTTATATTTTAGGGCAATCACTAAAAGAACAGAAATAGAGTATAAAATTTTCAACCTACTTGAGGAAAAAATATGAAATGAGAGATTTATTTATACAAATTAGTTCACCTCTTTTAAGCTGTCAGTATAAAATAGAGAACTTTGTGCAACCTGGTCTCCATGTCTCCAATGAAACATTTTAACTTTTCCTCTTCTTTCTTTTACTTCCCTGCCCCTTTTTCTTTTCCTTAAATGCCTGATATGGAATAGAACTCAGATGGGTGCTATGGATGCAGAGATTAATTAATGAGGTAAAGTCCCTCTTCCTAAGCAATTCAAAGACCATCTGCTCTCTCCCAACTTTGAAGGAAGGAAGATTCTGAGGCAAAGTAGGTACCATTTTGACCCATAGCAATGTGAGTGGAGTTTCAAAGGGGCAACTATGAGCAGCCAAAGAAGATTCCTGAGGGTGTTAGACCCTGAGCTACCAAAGGTGATGGTGCATTTATGAGAGAGTGACAGAGACACTTTTCTTTGTCTTGGAAACCATATTTGATCATTTAAAACACTTTAACATTTTTTTTTTTGAAAAGAAGTGATTGAGCTAAAAAAAAAAAAGAAAGAAAGAAAGAAAAGCTAGGTGTGGGCTTTCTGGAGATGTTTTTTCCCTTCTTTCCACAACATTTACAGAGTACTTACTATGTGATAAGTCCTATACATTCGTCAAACCATTTCATCTTCTCAAACAGCATATGAAGCAGGTACTACTATTATTTCTATATTAAAGATGGCTGAACTGGGAAAGTGACTTGTACAAGAGCTATCTGATTCCATAACATAGAAACAGAAATGGATCTATGCTCACATCAGTTTGGGATATACAGGATGAAAGAAAGGTAAGTTGGGGGCAGGGAGAAGGAGGCAAGATGGCTGACTGGAGCCAGCTTTCCACAGAGGCTCCTGTCCAGAAGAGAGAGTTAAAGGACAGAAGTTTAGCAAGTAAGCTGATGGTTTGGAGCTGAACCAAGAGCGAAGGCTGAAGAACACACAACCCTGCTGAGGCGAGCTGAGACCCCAAGGATACAAACAATAGGTACAAAATCCATCACCAAGTGGACGAGAGTCTCCTCCCCCATGAGAATGGCTCACAGTATACTTTCTACAAACAAGCAAGCAGAGTTCAAACATCCTCCCATTTTATCCCATGGGAGAGATCCTCTAAAAACCAGACCTCCTTCCCCTACTAGGGTGCCATGGAATTTTCCTTCCAGGCATAAAACTGTATAAAATTATATATATTCTCTACCTCCAATCCTGAACTCCCAGCACTCCTTTCCACTCCCACCCTGAGGTCTGGAAACCTGTCCGCCATGGAGTCCAGATTCTTGGGCATTTTCTTAAGAGGTGTGGATAGGGCGTGGGCTATTGCAGGTCTGTGCTAATTCTGTGGCATAGGGGTAAGGAGAAGAAGATAGTTGGACTGAAGGAACCATACGAGATAGGGAGAGGCAGTGCTCCACAGCACAGAGCAGCAATGGTAGCAGCGGGAAAAATAGGGCTCACCACCCCTGGGGATATTTTGGAGAGACACTCCCTGTTTCTCTGGGCAACCAGAGAAAGCCAGGCATCTTCTCTGGTGGCAGACACTGGTAGAACCAATCTGGGATGGTGTTGCAGGCCCTGTGAGTAAAGGGTATGCCTGAGGTGGTACTGGTGTGGACCTGGCATGGCATGGATGGAGAATAGCAGATGCACACAGAGATGGCATACTCCCAGGGTGGGACTGAGCCAGGACTGCTTTGGTGAGCCTAACAAGCACCCAGCCCTCAGGGAATCATAGCTGAGACAAAGGCTGGAATTCAGAGCCAAGTGTGAGCTCTAACTGCACCCATCCCAACACAGACTGCAGGGGTGACAGACACACCACCTCTGGGCAGTGGCACAGACTGGATCTGCGTCGCAGTTTCTGTGAACTTAAACACCTGATCTGCAGGGAAATATAGTCAGGACAGAATCACAAATTCTGTGAAAATATAAGTGTCAGCAACATCAATCAGGGGTGGGGCTGGAACTGATTCAACTGCTCCAGCTTCCATTAACCACTTGAGGTTGTCAGGCCTCAGCTCCCCCTGCCAGATGGTAGCAGAGTATGGAGGCCTGGCTGAGGAGACATAGATATCCCTGTGACTCAAGCAGGTACAAACCCCTGGAGGAGCATCTGCTCATTGGAGGGAAGTGGGTCACAGCCCAGTGGGGTTACCAATGACTGGGTGTGACAGAGGTGCAAGGTGGGGAAAGAGGCATCAACCTTCCCAGACTAATTCATTTGCTGGGAGGGAGAGGGTCTTTCTGATTCCATGGAACACCAGAACGAGTCATACTTGAGCTGCCAGCAGTCCCTGGCTATCTAGTTGCCGGAGACCTTTTAAACTCTCCTACCTGAGACTGGGTGCTGACTGGGATAATTGATTTGGATCTCTTGGATGGGACCAATCACCCAAGGACGATCGAAAGTGGTACCCTGGGTGTGTGGTTATGAGAAGGTTTGATTTTCCTTTTCCAGTTGTTGCCCGTGAGGAGCAGGGTGACTTATCTGCTGGTATTTCTCCACAGCTGAGACTTCAACTCAGAGTTACTAATTCACTAGGGTAGGACAGAGACCAGGTGAAAATAAGACAGAGCCACTTAGCCCCACCACACCATGTAAGTCCCCAGTGTCTCAGGCTGTAGCACTGTATGGGTCCTTTGCAAAGCTCTAGGGGAAAAGGTACAGACAACAGTCACAGATCTTGGGCAAAGGGCTGATTAATCACTATTCCAGGAACCCCCCAATCCAACTTCACCTTATCTGCTCATCAAGCCAAATGGTGTAAAATAATCATGGGTGGAATCAGTGGTAAAACTCCGGTAACATGAATAACCAGAGTAGATCAACTCCCCCAAGGAATGATATGGTGGACACAACTGAAAATCCCATTCATAAACAAATGGCTGAGAGGTCAGAAATCAAATTAATTCAGAATTTGGATTGCAAATAAGATTAATAGAATGGAGGTAAAGTTAGAATTAGAAATTCAAGGAGCATTTCAAAAATTGTCTCAAGAATTCAATGAATTCAAATACAAAATCACCAAAGATTTTGACACATTGAGACAAGAATTTGCATCCCTCAAAGAGCTGAGAAATACAGTAGAATCCCTCAGTACCAGAAGGAGCAAGCAGAAAAAAGGATTTCTGGTATTGAAGACAAAGCTTTTGAACGATCCCAAGAGCTCAAAGAGGAAGAGAAATGGAGAGCAAAAATGGATCATTCTCTAAGAGAGCTGTGAGATAATTCCAAAAATACTAATATTTGCCTTATAGGAATTTCTGAAGGCAACGAGGTTGTTCAAAAAGCCCAGATGCGGTGGGTTCAAGTCCAGCCCCGGCCCGCCAAACAACAATGACGGCTGCAACCAAAAAATAGCCGGGCATTGTGTCAGGTGCCTTGTAGTCCCACCTACTTGGGAGGCAGAGGCAGGAGAATCACTTAAGCCCAGAAGTTGGAGGTTGCTGTGAGCTTTGATGCCACAGGACTCTACCCAGGGTGACAGCTTGAGGTTCTGTCTCAAAAACAAACAAACAAAAAACAAAAGGCCTAGATACTCTACTCCAAGAGATAATTGAGGAGAAATTCCCAAACATGGCCAAGATTCTGAACTTGGCCAAACATTCTGAACTTCAGATAGCAGACAGTTTATGAACCCCAGCATGACTCAATCCAAATAAAGCATCTCCCAGACACATTAGAATTAACTTCCTCAAAGTTAATATGAAGGAGAAAATTCTGCAAGCAGCCAGATGTAAGAAAACCATAACTTTTAAGGGGAAGAATATTAAAATGACTAATGAGAAAGTAGATCTCTCTGCTAAAACTTTTCAAGCTAGAAGAGGGTGGTCATCAACCTTTAACCTCCTAAAACAAAATAACTTTCAACCCAAGATCCTGTATCCAGCTAAACTGAGTTTTGCTTATGATGGAGAAATTAAATACTTTAATGACATTCACATGTTGAAGAAATTTGCCATAACTAAATCAGCTCTCCAGGACATTCTCAGACCTATCCTCCATAATGACCAGCACAATCCTCCACCACAAAAGTACTCATTCAGAAACTTTTGATCAAATTCCAACTTCCACAGTGGTGAAAGGATTAAAAATGTCCACTAGACTTTTGAAAAACTTGACACCCAAAATTTTACCAGGCTTATCAATATTCTCAATTAATGTGAATGTCTTAAATTATCCTCTAAAGAGGCAAAGATTGGCTGACTGGATACAAAATTCAGGTCAGAAATCTGCTGAATACAAGAATCTCATCTTACCTAAAAGATAAATATACACTCAGGGTGAAGGGATGGTCATTTATACTTCAGGCAAATGGAAATCAGAAAAAAGCAGGTGTTGCAATTTTATTCACAGATACAATAGGCTTTAAACCAACAAAAGTAAGGAAAGATAAGGATGATCACTTCATATTAGTTAAGGGTAGCACTCAATATGATGGGATTTCAATTATTAACATTTATGCACCCAACCAGAATGCTTCTCAATTTGTAAGAGAGACACTAACAGACATGAGCAACTTGATTTCCTCCAGTTCCATAATAGTTGTAGATTTTAATAATCCTTTGGCAGTGTTGGATAGATCCTCCAATAAGAAGCTAAGCAAAGAAATTCTAGACTTAAAGTTAACCATTCAATGTTTGCATTTAACAGACATCTACGGAACATTTCATCCTAAAAAAACTGAATACACATTATTCTCATCAGCCCATGGAACATGTTCCAAAACTGATCACATCTTAGGTCACAAGTCTAAACTCAGCAATCTTAAAAGAATAGAAATTATTCCTTGCATCTTCTTGGACCATCATGGGATAAAAGTTGAACTCACTAACAACAGGAATCTGCATACTTATACAAAAACATGGAAACTAAATAACCTTATGCTGAATGATAGCTGATTAAGAAGGAAATTACCAAATTTTTGGAACAAAATGAAAATGAAGACACTAATTATCAGAACCTCTGGGATACCACTAAGGCAGTCCTAAGAGGGAAATTTACAGTACTGCAAGCCTTCCTCAAGAGAATGGAGAGAGAGGAAGTTAACAACTTAAAGGGACAGCTCAAGCAACTGGAAAAGTAGGAACATTCCAATTTCAAACCCAGCAGAAGAAGAGAAATAACGAAAATTAGAGCATAATTAAATGAAATTGAAAACAAAAGGTTTATACAACAGATCAATAAATCAAAAAGCTGTTTTTTTTTAAAGGTCAATAAAATAGATAAACCTTTGGCTAACCTACCCAGGAAAAAAAGAGTTAAATCTCTAATTTTATCAATCAGAAATGGTAAAAACGAAATAACAACAGGCTCCTCAGAAATTCAAAAAATTCTTAATGAATATTTAAAGAAGCTTTATTCTCAGAATTATGAAAATATGAAGGAAA
>CAUYQV010093960.1:0-10120 GCA_963574575.1 Galagoides demidoff | reverse complement strand
GCCATGGCATCACAGCTCATAGCAACCTCCAACTCCTGGGCTCAAGCAAGTCTCCTGCCTCCACCTCCCAAGTAGCTGGGACCACAGGCGCCCGCCACAACGCCTGGCCATTTTTTGGTTGCAGCCATCATTGTTGTTTGGCGGACCCGGGCTGGGGATTCGAACCCGCCACCTTAGGTGTACGTGGCTGGCACCTTAGCCGATTGAGCCACAGGTGCCGAGCCGGCTATTTCAAGTTTTCCTGAGTGGTCTCAACTGAGTAAATGAGTAGTCCTAGACAGAAGCTGTTTGCGGATAGTTGGTGTTTGTTTTTTATGTGTATTCATTCCTCTTAAAGTTTAATAAGTTACATTGCAAATAGTAAGTAGTTGATTAATTTCTGTTTAATCAAGTTATAATTCAAAAATGTTTCCTTAAATGCTGGTCAAATTACAAATAGATTTTAATTTTCTGGGTAGAATCGAGTGGTGAAATCATAGTTCACCATAGCCTCAAACTCCTGGAATGAAGTGGTCTTTCTGCCTGACCTCCCAAGTAGCTGTGGTTGCAGGCGTGAGCCATCACCACCTGCCCTGATTTACAGTCTTGATGACTGCATCAAAGTATGAACTTCATAATCCTTTTAAATAATTGGGAAATTAATGTTTTACTTTGCTTTCCAACAATTATCGTATCTACTTTTCTCTGGGGTTTAGGCAATTCTGATTGTATCCCCATCATATGCTGTATGAATATTCATGGTAAAATGAAAACTATTAAATCAAAGCATGAATTATTTACTACTACCCAGAGATGCACTAACTTCATGGACTATTACTAATTCACAAAGGCTTTGAACATTTATCTGAGGTCAAAAGCATTTATAAGACTGGACTCTGTGGCTCATGCCTATAATCCTAACACTCTGGGAAGTTGAGGCAGGTGTATTGCTTGAGCTCACCAGTTGGAGACCACCCTGAGCAAGAGTGAGACCCCATCTCTCTTAAAAAAAAAAAGAAAAGAAAAGAAAAAAGAAAGAAAGAAAGAAAAACTGAAGCAGGTTGCTCACTTGAGCCCGAGTTTGAGGTTGCTATGAGCTATGATGCCATGGCACTGTAATGAGGGCAAGAACGTGAGACTCTGTGTCAAAAAAAACAAGAAAAGAAACATTTATCTACATGATTCTAAAAGTAACACTACCCAAAATGTGCGATTTTCACTTGAAAAAGTCACTACAAATCTACCATGATGAACAATAGGATTGTATATAGATCAGGAAAATGTGTTTGTTTTCTCTCTGCAGTTTTGGAAGGAATAGTGACTTTGAGGACCCCTCCTGTGAAACAGAAATAAGGCACTGTCTCTTTTGAGACAGTGTCTTCACACCTGTGAACATTTCAAAGGAACTGTGAAAAGCTGAGATTATGTCCCACACCGACATCTCTGTAACCCTAATGTCATGTCACACCTCAGTGGGGAAACTCAACTAGGGTCAGATTAGAGAGTTTTGCCAATGACAATTCTCAAAGTTGTGACCGAGTCAGAAAACTTATTTTCCACATGGGGTTAGTGTGGTACAGGACAAACAGCACAACTTTAAGGCACACTCATCTACGTCATTTGTGCAAATTAAAGGAATGTCTCCAAAATCTCAGCTTCATCTGTTGTATACTATATCCTAGGAAGAAAGGGTATATTAAGTAAATCAATGAATGGGTAGATTAACTAAAGTAATTGTGTCAGCTAAGTTGTGTGCATTTGATGAGATATGCAATCAATATTAGGGTGAATACTGGAAGATTTACATTACCCAAAGTACCAGTTATTCTGGACTACCGAACCCAAATATGTAGTCTTGGTCTTCAAGAGTAAATAACAAAATATGGATAATCTTTTAGAACTTTTCTTGTTTCACATTAATATATGGGTACAGATGCTTAGGTAACATCATTTGTGTTTATCAGGTAAAATTCAAAGTTGTAGTTGAGCCTTTCACCTGGGAAGTGTGCCGTATAGGCCTATGTTGCACTCATTAGGTGAGAGCTTACCACACCCCCTCCCTCTTTCCTTGTCCCCCTCCCTGCCACCCACTTGGGGAGAAGTGTGTTTTTTTCTTGTGTGGGCTTAGAGTTGTTCATATGCTACTTTCATATGAGCATTATGTATACAGGATGCTGCCTTTTCCATTTTCATGATACTTAGGAGGAAGTTCTCCAAATCTATCCAGGTAAATACAAAAGATATAGTCTCCATCTTTCTTTATGGCTGAATAGCATGTCATGGTATACATGTACCATAGTTTATTTTCATTTGTGAGTTGATGGGCACTTGGGTTGTTTCTGCATCTTGGCAATTGTGAATTGAGGTATAAAAACATTCGAGTCCAAATGTCCTTATGGCAAAAAAAAATTTTTTTTCTTCTGGGTAGATACCTAGTAATGGGATTGTGGGACTTTTAGCTCTTTGAGGATTTTTCATAATTCTTTCCAAAAGTTTGCAGTACCACCAACAGTGAATAAGTGTTCCTTTCTCTCCACACTCACACCATCATCTTCACTTTAGGACTTTTTTATGAGACTTATAAAAGAGTGTATGAACATTGGTACTGCTAATTCTTTGGCTAATCTCAATTCTAAAGAAATAAAAAGGAAAATGTATACGGTCCACTTTTGTGGTAATATAAAACTATTAACTGAGTGGCTATTACATTAATATTTGTCAGAAACTTTTCTACACTTTGGTTATATAGCACTGAACAAAATAGACAAAAATCTTCTCTGTTAGAGATGTTTCTGAGAAAAATATGACAACTAAATACAGTATAGACTAAACAGATTTACATGATTAAGAGAAACATATAATAAGGATGGTTGGTAGGATGTCACATAGTGGAATGGGGTTACACTTTTACATAGGGGTGCTGGGGAGGACTTGTTGAGAAGATGAAAGTTGAGTAGAGAGCTGAAGGAGTGAAGGAGTAGCCAGGGGAATCTCTGAGGAAATGTGTTTCAGGAAGAGAAACTGACAATGCTGGACCTTCGGGGAAAAGTGGATCTGATGTGTTTAGAGTGATGATCATTCCCGAGGAATATCCTTAGGTCTACTGTCTCTATAGGAGTCCCTAACCCAGCAGTCATTGACATCTGCTCAGCCTGGTCACTGGAATTGAAGGCTTCCATCAAGTCATAAGCATGAGGCCTGTTAAGACCAGCTTGGTGTTCACACTGAGACCCCTTCCATCATCAGCTTGGTGATTTCTGGTGTCTTTAAATTTTTTTTTCTATAAGCATGTAGAGGTCTTATCGCCCAAAATAGAATAAGCATCTTATTTATAAGCTTCTCAAATTGTTTATAAACATCTTTCTTTCCACACATAAAGAATATTGCCATAGTACAGGAGGGAAGCAAGAAATAGAATAGCTGGTGGGTGTCAAGGGCGTGGGGTTGTTTAAAGGCTGTTCGGCTTGGTGTTTATGTAGCAATATAAGGGTTATTTACTATAGACTTACATGGCATTATCATAAGGAAGGACAAGAAAGATGAACATTTTATCTTAGCTCCATAAAACTGGACACAAACTGCAAAGCAAGAGAGAATGGCTCTCCGTGCTAAAAGACTGCCTTATAGGTAAAAATGCAGAATTAAGAAATCCTCCTGATAATATTAGAATTAGTATTCCATTTAATAGCTTCAAAAATTCTTACCCTTTATGAAATATATTAAGTAATCTGCATAATACAAATGTTCTCACTATATTCCTTGAGATAAAGAAAAAATCTAAGTTAAAAAATAGTATTTGGTTAAAAGCTTTTAGAGGTTAGGAATAAAGCAAAAACTGTTCGGAGTGCTATCTCTGGGTGGTGGGATTTGGAATGATCTCTTTCCTCAGTGCCTTTCTGGTTGCCAAATTTCCCCATACTAAATACTAAAATGGGGTAAGAACAGATAAATCAGAAAGCAGTATGTCGGAAATGAAAATGCTTAAGCAAAGTTTAAACGTCCCCATACATGCGTACATACATGCATACTACATTGTTCTGGTACCCCTGACATTCAGCTTTTGTTTTCTGTGCCTGGCATTTGAAGGAAAGGACTTTTAGGGTAAAGTGATGATGATAATAATTATAATGACAGCACTCTCCTGAGGTCCACCGGCCCCACGCTGGGTTACCTGACAGTGAGTGAAAGCAATGCCTGGTTCGTGCAGTTTAACTGATCAGTTCAGGAACCATTATTACCACTGCAGCAAGCAGATGTCACTGCAGACTGTGCAAAAATGTCAGAGAAAATGAAGCAAGTCCAGTGGTAGAAATGAAATCACACCCTTCAAATGTGTTCTTTCCCACCCTGAAGATTGTCCACTTAAAGACTCTTTTGTTCGTTTTTAGCATTTCCTCGGCCTGGAACTTGTGGTCTGAAAATATTGTCCTTTATCTCTGCCCAGTAGCCCCCACAGGCTCCTTAGGCTCCAAGGCATCTGAGCAAAGCACAGTAACTTCAGAGAAGGATAAGAGCAGCATGGAGCCCGCTCAGGTGCTCTGGGTTCTGCAGAAGGAGGGGGTAGGTGGGTGGGAGGGAAGCGGGGAATGTTATTAAGTTGCAGCACAAAGTATGACATAGCATTTTCTGGATAGATGGATAGAGTAATGTGTGTGTTGATTTCAGCTCTGCAGCAATGCAGGAATAAAAGACTTTAGACCAATCTGGTTTCTGTGTGTGTGTTCTTCTCCCACTACAAACAAGTCTTCTAAGGACTTTTTTATTAAAAGTAAAAGCCAAGCATCTCTAAGCTTAAGCTTGGAATCTGAGAGTGCAATCCTCTAAAATCAGATACTTTTAATAGCGCAGTGGAATCCTCTTTGGGGGACTGTATTTCTGATCACTGAGGCTATGCTTATGCAGTAAAAGGGTATGGCATGGAAACAAAACCTTCTCTTCAAAGAAAAAGGGCTTCATAAAATATCCTCATGATACACATTCTTTAAATTATCATTTTAGAACTAAAAGCCATCAGTAGTATATGCATGCATCGTTTCTATTAATTCATTTCATTAACAACTGGCTTTGCTCTTAAAATAGACTTTAGGCATAAACACAATCACAATACCTGCGTGTATCATGTCTGTCCATCTCTATGATAACTGATCAAATTTGGGGGGTGTAACAAATATCATAAATGATAACTCGGAAGGGAAAGCAAAATAAAACCTGAGGACCAGTGAAACAGAAAATTAGCACAGCAAATTGAGGCAATTATAAAGTTCATGGAAGACGCCAAATATAGAAATTGAAATGAACATGACTCATAGTCTCCCCCCTGAAATCGTTTCTTCATAATTTCATCAGAAATTGATTACTTGTAAGTGCAATGTTTGTCAAAGTAATTCTCTCCCAGAATACTGTAGAGCAGTGGTTCTAGAGAGAGAAAAGATTGAAAACGTGGGATTTAGAGTGTCAGTTTCATTATATCTGCTGCGGGCTTATAGGTCAGTCATCCGATCTCCCGGCATCTTCAGGATGAGACTGTCACACGGGTGCTGGGACATGACCTGCAATAATATTCACTCACATGTTAAAATACTTCACATTAGTGCGAATTGCCACATGTCGAGTCTTCCACCCCCGCAGAGAACAAATCTGTGTGTTAGTGCCATGTGCTGAGTTAGGGGTGCAGGTTTCGGTCTCACTGTGGATCATGGCCTGACTGCTGTTCCTGTGGGGGCTGTGAACTGGGCGGAAGCAGCCCGCCCCGCCTGCCATCACCCAGGGTAGGAGCAGTCTCCTTTTACTAGTGTCTCAATTCTCTGCTGTAGAGTTAAAAAATAAAATTAAATTAAAAGCAAGGATTTTCTAAGCGACTAAAAAATAAATCTAGTTTTATAATTAAGGGCTCTGACTGGCTTAGATTCAATAAAACAATGCATCTTGAGTTGGGAGGAAGAAATGATTTCTCTCTTTCTAATTAGGAAACCTATTCCCCAGAAAGGAGGGCAGGTTGGCTGTGAGTATTTCTGATTCTTCACTTTTTCCATCCTTCTTACCTCCTTTACCTTATAAATTAGCAGATTTGCATACATAAAATATACCTCACAAAACTCAATGAAAGCATGGTTTAAAAATATGCAGCTAATTATAAGAGAATGTTCATCTCTTTTCCCTATAAGGCAAATGAATATTTATCAAGTTAAATTCCAAGATACTTATTATCTCGCTTGCATTTTGAATATAATTACATTGGAAGGCAATTGTTCTGATGGGTGTAGGCAGAGATTAAAAGATTTGTATGCACTTTCTAAAAATGCAAAATTATCATAGTTGTTTTATCATTAACAGAGTAGCTCAACTCTTCCCTTCAGCTGAAAAATAATTTAGCATTAAAGTACAGAAGTTCTAAAGATATTACACTAAATGAAGATGGTTGAATAAAAACTAGACTATAATTATTTTTTGGACCCTAAATTTATAACCACTAGGAAAAATGCCAGAGATATTTAAAGGTGCTGTTTAATATAGCCTAGATAAATAATATGAAAGGGAGCACAATTTATGAAATAAAAAATAGTTAAGATTGTCTTTAAATTAATACAATTAATTATACCAAGGCAAACGAATTCAGATTTCATATATATGCATGAAGACAACTTTTGTAACTATAGAAGGCTTTTTCTGTACCTCTCACACGATATTTATTGTAAACAGCATCAGAATACCTTTATCCTCATACATGTCTTATTTTTAAGTTTCCATGTGTTATATTTATTTTATTGATCTCAAGTTGCTATGAAAATTGTCTGAGATAAATAGTTAAATCCCAGGAATAGAAATAAAGAGAATAGAATATTTGAACATTTATAACAAATTATATATATATATTTGTAACAGAGTGGATTTAATTATACTACAGAGCAACTACCCCTAGGCTATTAGATACGCCTTGACATATACAGCTGCACACACATACAGGTAACATCTATTGTTTCTAACCATATTTTTGTTATCTCATATACCTATATACCTATCTGCTTTGGCAAATTGCATCAGCGTTTTTCTCGACTAACCACACACTAGGAACAATAACAAAGGTCTGCTCAATTCTGATCACGCTAACCTTACTTTTGTGTTTAATCAAAACACTTAAATAATTTTGGAAGCAGCAAAGCTAAAATGTCGGATGGTGAAAATTGGCAGGAATTCATATATAACAACTGCCACTGACATAGTGACACATTCAAAGTTGAAAAAAAAAAACCCCAGTAACTGCCAACTGAGATTAGCTCTGGAGAACTTTATGGCCAAATAGGAATAGAAATGTATTAATATTACTTCTTGGAAATGAGTTTTGCATTTTTATAAAAAAATTATTATATGTATGTGTAGTTCGGTTTGAACTAGAGGGAAAGAAACAGTCTTTGGGACTCTGGAGCCCATTTATGAAACTTCTAATTAATTCTGATAAATTCCTTTTAATATGACAAGGCATTCCACATGGACGTACCAATTTAAGAGTTATCCTTGTACTCAGTGGACTGGAGTCTGCCCTCAGCTAGTTATGCATAACACCTGCTAAAGTTAATAGATGTTGCACACGGGCAGCTGATTTTGCCATAGAGTCATGTGGAATTAACTAATAATGAAATTTGGCTGACACTATCTTTAATTTTCCCACTTAAAAAGTATTTATTGCCTTGCATTTCCCTTATATAATTAGCTACTTTTGATGCACACTCACTATATTTTAGATGTGTCATCAATATTTTCTCTGATGAGATACAATCTGGGAAAGAAAATACTTTTAAATGTTTCTGTACTAACTTTTATTGCAAATGATGCAGCAGCATATTAATATTAATGCACAAATAGAGTATATATTGAAGAAAACTTGTAAATAGACAATACTATATTGTATTTGCTAAGTCCTTATAGAATCTGAAAGGCACAGAAAGTTCTATCCTCTTGAAAAGAGATAAAGTTACTGGTTTGATGATGAAAGTACTAAAATGTTAAAAACTGTTTTTCTTGGAAAATAATGAATACCCAGAAGGGCAGGCGTGAGTGCCCCATATTAATTTAGTCACTTTCCGAGTCCTGGTTTCCTTTTCTTCTTCACATCCTATATGGTTTGTCCTTCTTGGAAGACCCTTTGTTCAGTCCCTCTCACAGACAACAGTCAGAGTTCAGGTCCCACCTCAGATTCTCCATGTGATCTTTCCAAATTCACAGAGGTCACTCTCTCTCAAGTCCTTTCCTCACTTATCATGTGTCCTTTCTCAGGACAAACTCAGATTATATCTCACGCCCCTGTGCCTTGAGTTCTTACTCATACTGAACGCTCCATAAGCACAAGATGAATTCTTATATTTAGGGTTTCCTCTTAGGTGATTATGCAGGGACTTATGTTCAGTGCATGTTCAGCAATGAAATAGTGCAAAGTAATATTTATATTGATATGAAAGTAATCAGTATGAACATAGATTCCAAATAAGATATTGGTGTGATGCACTTGCTCTGGCCAGCAATGCCGAGCACTATTTTTCTATACAAGCATAATTCTTAAAAGATGCATACCAATTCACTACATACCAATTTATTGAAAAACAAACCAATAGCTGAGAGATATATATGTATTATGTTATTTCTACTATAAAGGCTGAGTTTATTTCAAGTGAAAAATTGCCAACTATTACTTCTCTGTATAGCTTCTTAGGGTCCAGGTTTCTGTCATTTTCTTTCATGCTTATCAATATTTATTTTGTATAGTATACTATGTACTATATACCTCACAAGGCTAGAAATACCTTACAAATAACTTAGAGTTACTTTAGAAATGCCTTAGAATGGAAAGCAATGTCACCTAAACATGTGTCCCCTGATATTTGTACTCCGAAAGTAAAAAAATAAATAAATAAATTGGTTGCTGGAAAAAAAATGAAAAAAGCTGGAAAGAAATAGCTGTAACTCTTTCCACAGAGAATTTTGATTTCTTTAGTAAGATAAAAAAAAATTAGCATCTAAGAAACGTTACAAGAAGAATTGATCAAGGATCTACAAGTAGTTCAGGAGAGTGCTGCTGTGTGCTGAGACAAAAATGAAGAAGGATTTTTAAAAGGCATATTAGATTTCAGATGTGGATGAGGGATCTGAGTAGAAAACCATGGACAGATGTTACATATCCTCTGAAGGGAGGATCATAGCAAAGGGGGGATATGAATCAGAGAGTCATCAGCATATTGGTGGTGGTTAAATCCACTTGAGTATACGCATTACCAGAATGAATGTAATTGAAGAAGATTAGAGAGTCAAGTACTGAAAGTTCTGGGACAGCCACGCTCAACAAGCGAAATAGGATTTAAGAAAAAGAAATGTAAATGGGGAGAACAAAAAGGAAACAGAAACCCAGAAATTAATAGAGAATTTCAGAGACGTTGCTCAGTCGCTGTTTCTCTGGCTTTATCTATAGCCCACTTCCGTTCTGTGCACCTGTTCTCTGTGATCTTTTCAACCCACACCCCTTCGACAACCACATGTGTTGTCTTGTTCATGTCCGATCTCTTCCTCTGGACCTCTGTGTTCAGCCACCTTCAGGAAGTCTTGTGCTAGTCTTTCACAGATATCAAACTCCACTGAACTTATTAGCTGTGTCAGACATAGGTAGTTGTCCTTTATTCCTCAGTAATAAAATATCCAAAATGTTTGGGGACATGTAACCAACAAGAATAAAGTCTATATAGTCTAAAGCAGCCTTGTGATAAAGTATTGGCTAGTGGGATGGATGTAGAAATTTGGGGCAAGTTCCTGTATGTGTGTGCTTTGTCTTCTGGTTGACTACACAAAGTATCATTGGACCTGGAGCTGAATAAGTCATACTAGATTAAGAGACTGGCCTGGAAACTGCGACCAGGTAAACAAAGCCACAAGGTCAAAGAAGCCTTAGGCCCTGGCCTAGTGAGGAACTCAACCAGCCACACACATGTATAATGGACTTTTATGTGAAACAAGCTCCTGTATTTTTTTTTTTTTTTTTGAGACGGAGCCTCAAGCTATCCCCCTGGGTAGAGTGCCATGGCATCACAGCTCATAGCAACCTCCAACTCCTGGGCTCAAGCGAGTCTCCTGCCTCCGCCTCCCAAGTAGCTGGGACCAC
>CAUYQV010093959.1:0-12872 GCA_963574575.1 Galagoides demidoff | reverse complement strand
TCCCCCGGAAAAAAGGGGCATGGGGTGGGGGAGGACATAGGTTGTTGAAGGGATGGGAATGTGGTGGGTACGAGATGGGGCTGGTGGGGGGAGAAGAGAAGAAGGAAGGGAGGGAAAGAGGGAGGGAGGGAAGAAGGAAGGAAATATATTAAGGAGATGTTATCATGGACATTATTAGATGTAGTGATTGATTAGATAAGATTATCACAACAAATGAAAAGCTAATGTCAATGTTACACACATGGTTATGTTTAAATATCTTTTTTTGAAATTTTGAATTCTAAATCCATCCTCCTGTATCAGAAAAAAGAAAGTGTCAAAATGTCCAAGATATCAAGTGTTAAACTTAGAACTTAAAGAAATTGGACATCTCACACTTAAGAACCTTAATATATATTTGATGAAGAACTTATATCCAGAACACATCAAGTGAACAACAGAGAAGATCTAAATAGCCAGTAAGGATATGTAAAGATGTTTCACATGATTAGCTATTAGGAAAAAAAAAAAAGAAACCATAATACACCTTTCTACCCATATCAGGATGTGTCAAATTTAAAAAGCGACTTAAAATAGTAATACTAAGCACAGGGAAACATATGGAAGACCAGAAATTCTCATGAAATGATGGTGATATTGTAAAATTAGCACACATTCTTTAGAAAACTCCTTGGAGCAATGTATTATGCTGAATATATACCTACCGGGACCAAAGAATTCCACATGTAGGCATACTTAGTGGAAATACATAAAATTGTGCAACAGAGGACACGTATACAAACATTTACTGTATGATTATTAGTGATGATTTAAAACAGAAATAATTCAATTATCCATCCAGAATAAAATTTATAAATCATGAATTATTTATGTAGTGGAATAATAAAGAGTAATGTAAAAGAACAGATCACAGATTATTTTGATTGAAAGAAGCTGGACAGAGATGACAAAGTGTCCAGTACATTTTGCCTTAAAAAGTTAGTTAAGGAAGCAACCTACATGATGATTTCAGTAAGAAGAGTTTGGAACTTTGTTGCGAGAGTGAAATAGGCAGGAACAAGGTTTCTAGACACTGGTTATTTTGTGTCTTGATCTACATGGTGTTTAAATAGGTGTATCCGCTTTGCAGACATTTGTGAAGCAGTATGGATAAAATTTGTGCACGTCCCTTGATGTGACATTTCAATGAAACATTTCATTAAAATTAAATTAAAAAATTATATCAGAATGTTGAAACTATCGCTTCTCAGGCTAAGATCAAGTGCAGAATGTTAAAACTTCCAGCAGCCTATCCAAAGTTGGGAATGTAGCAGGCGTGGTGATGGGTGGTGGAGATCATAGTAGAACAACAAAGACAGGGATCATAATAAGAACAACTGTACACAAGCACACAGTCATTGCCACTAAAGGCAGGAAGGAGGGAAGGAAAAGATAAAACCAGCCTTACCATTCTGGGGAGGAGTAGTGTGTGCTATCCTGGTTTGTACACAGAGAAACAGCTCAATGGAGCTAGGTGACTTGCCTAGGATTACAGATATCTACATAATAGAACTGGCACTGGAACCCAAGCCAGATTCTTAACCCTGTACTTTTTAATTGCATACAAACATAATGAAATTTTAAAAGTTGTCATACTGATGAAAAGATCATCTTATTCTAAAGGACAACAGGTTTTCAAAGTTTTGTTTATTTTAATAATATATAACTTCACATGCATAAATGAAGCAGCAGAAGGGAAAATATTCAGAGACCACAATATTAATTAATTACTAAAGACCAGATGTTTTACCCTGATAGCTTTTATTAGGACATTACTATGCTGCTCTGTGGTAGAGTTGTGTGCCAGATATCATTAATGTTAATGAAGCCTTTGCAGATTGAGAAGTAAAAATCTGAAATAATAGGTCATTCCCGCTAAAAGTAAGAGCAAAAACTGGGGATTAAAACATCTTGTCTATGTTTCCAAATTTCCTCAATCTTTCATGCATTTGCTTTACAAATCATTTCACCTGAATTCTTTAAAAAGGAGTTTGGAACTGATAGATTTGAAACCAAAGTGCCCTTCTTTTTTTTTGTGGTATCTCAAGAAAAAAGTTCATTGATTAGATTACTTTGCTTTGTGTAAAGCATTATTAAATACATTTGTATTTGCTTATGAGATTAGCCTTCTTTAAAAAAAAAAAAAAGATGGACTTTGTAATCCCTGAATCAGAAAAATGTTCTTTTTATCTAATTGATCTAAGGTACCAAAGCTTCTCACATTACTTTTGAGAGCTTTATGGAATGTACTCCACTTTAGATGGGAGCTCTTCTATTGTTTTGCTGACCTGTTCCCTGCCCCAATTTGATGTACAAAGAGTTTTTATGTTAATCATTTAAGAATAAAATGTGATAAAGAGTTAGAGAAAAAAAAAACTGAAGATACTGTAATCAGCAAAGTTCTGCTTATGCAACCCCCCCCCACACACACACCCTCTTTATTCAATCATTCATGGGAGCACCCTACTTTGTAATTTCTACTCAAAAGAAAAAAAAGAAAGGAAAATAAAAATAAAAATCTCAATTCTAGGCTCGCAGATATGACCTTAAAGAAAATCCCTCTTCCCAACTGACTGGATCTTAAGCCACCAGTTGAATCTGTACAGTAATACAAGAGAAAGATTCATGAGTGAGCGTCAGTAGATTTACTCCATATGTCTACCTCTCAGTGGCTTCTCCGCTAGTCGGGACACTCACAGTATCTGCTATCACTAGGGTAAACTGTATCTGTTTGCATCACAGCTGGTTCTTCTAGAAGCAGGGCTTCTCAACTCAGAACCATTGCAACCTTCAACTTGATAAGTATGTGTTGTGAGACGCTGTCCTGTGCATTGCAGGCTGTGTTAGCAGCATCTCTGATCCTCAACTCATTACATGCCAGTCTCCCCACTCCCCAGGTGTGACAATCTGTAATGTTTTCAGATACCGCCAAATGTCTCGTGGTTGGGGCCGACATCGTTCTCAGTTGAGAACCCCTGTCCTACGAAATGAAAACCAACCTATAGAAATACAGAAGAAGGAAGAGAACATTTCTGACCAGAATATTTTAAGGTGTTTTAAGCTTTTCAGAAGGATCTTTACAATTTAGATAATTCGGACGATTTTCCTGCCCGAGAGTGGTAGAAGCTTCAGTACCGTCTCTGTTATTCCAGACTGGATCTTTTGCCTTTGGCTTCACTCTGCCTTGCTCTTGATTTGGAGGTCAGCTCGTAATAATTTCAGTTTATCTTGGATCTCAGTCAGAACACCAATTTTCTGCTCCAAAATGGATAATGACTGGGCAATGCAAAAGTCAACCTCATGGTTGACCCCATCAGCCATCTTTTGTATGTTTTCCCACCACTGGAGAGATTCCTTCCAAGGAGTTGTCATATTCTGCGTCAACGGAATGGCGAGCGTTTCAACGACTTCAATCTCTTTCAGCCCCTCCTTCTGTATGCAAGGCATTTGAATAAATGTATCTCTCTGAAGCGATAATTCTGAATGTCTCATATGGTCTTCTAGCATCTTGGATGCCTCATGCCCAATCGGATAGAGGCAACGATGGCAGGGCCTTACACCCAGAGTTAATTCTTTAACTCTGTTTGCGTATCTTAAAGTGTTGAGGGTGTTTTCACAAGAGGTCATGCTGGGGGAGATGGTAGCGATCATGCAAGTGAAGGAGTTCTGTGCTATGAAGGAGTCGCGGAGCACCTGCGTGAGCTTGCTGGCTCTGAAGGGGGTGTGAGGCTTGTTCTGACCCAAAGCCAGGATACATTCTTTGAGGGCTAGGAGACTTTTGTTAATCTCCGCCCCTTCCAGCTGCCTCTTCCGACTGGCCTTGGCGGTATCTGCTCCCCTTTCATTCCCAGCTAAATCCACGAGGGAAAACTTCCCATGCAGTTTCCCCCCTGACTTGAGAATGATTTGGAACACCGCGTGGCTCCTGGACGAGTGGGCGTTGATAGACGTCTGTCTGGAGGTCCTACAGCTATTCCCTATTTTGACCAGGTTCAGCACTTCCTCCACACAGCGGACCTCCTGCTCCTGCAGCCCGACCACTTGGATTTGCTGATTGCCATCCTCCAGGACTTGCAACTTCTTCTTCCAGTTTAACAGATCATACACCTTGCCCCCGTAAATCTCGAAAAATGTCCCATAGACTTTGAGGTCCAACTTCTCGTAGGTGGAGTTTCTGAGAAGGAGAAACACGTCCTGTGCGACCAGAGCATAAATACCCTTGGAGCAATCTTGGGCGTGTCCAGAAAAGGCTCCGCCCATCGTGTGCGTCTTCCCGCTGCCCGTCTGCCCATAGGCAAAGCAGGTGGCCATGCCCTTGCGGAAGATGGACTCCACCAGCGGCCGGGCGGTGAACTGGTACACCAGCTCGTTGGAGGCAGTGTCATCGAAAGCCCGGTCGAAGCAGAAGGTCTGGTTTTCCAGGTAGCGGGTGAGATCCACCTTCTGCTTGGATTCGTGCACCATCACCACGTTGTTGGAGGGGATGGTGATGATGTCCAAGTCGTTCATGGTGGTCTCTCGCTGGTTGAGAGGCCGCTTCCTCACGCAGACGCAGATGCGATGGTCTTCTGGCGGCTCCAGGCCTGACACTTGGCTGGTGTCCAGATGCCTGCGGTATTTTTCAATCATGTGCATGACTTCGTAATTGGGGTTTCCCGTGTTGACATCTAGGGCCCGTCTAGTTCGGATCTCTTGCTGCAGCCGCCGGCGCTTCTCCCGCTGCTTCTGCAGTTTCTCGATTTCCAGCAGGCAGGGAGACTTTCTCTGCTTCATCAGACAAGGGTTGCTGGGGACCCTCACAGCCACGCTGTCCCCCGAGGGTGTTTTGCTCTTCTGGGGGGTCACTGCCACCCACCGCGTGGCTATACGCTGGTCTCCAGTGGCAGGAAAGGGAGACAGCAGCCTGGACTGCGTGGGGCCTTCAGCAGAGGTCAGAGATGGATTCAGCAGGAATATGGTATCCAGATCGATTTTCTTGCCTTTTTTGAGTCCTTTCTCAATCCACTCTACCGTGGCCCAAGAGTTTTCTCTGTTGACCTCTGTGACCACAGCGAGGTGGATCCGCTTGTCACTGCGCTGGATTGCCACGCAGATACCCACGTGGATGTCCCCGAAGTGTGACTTCAAAAGCTTCTCGGGCGAAACGCAAGCAGCTACCGGAAGGCAGCGCTGGCTGGCCATGGTCAGTGGTGGAGGTTATCAGGGCGCGCTCTCAGGGCTCCTGGGGTTAGAGTAGCAGCACCCGAGCCCAAGCCAGCCAGAAGTGTCCAGAGCACTGAGCGTGGTTGCAGGCTGTACTTGCCATTGTGAGCCTGGCGTGCCAGGGCAGGTGCTGGGGTGGCTCACGTCACAAAAGGATGTGAAGAGGAGGGGACACAGCCACCTGCCTGAGACTGAGAGGGAGGGGAAGGAAACCACGCCCGTTTGTGGTTGTTAAAGGAAGATAAAGCGGATGAAATAACGAGATTGCTTTTGCTAGTGAGAGTGAAGGGATTGGAGGAGGACGAGGGGTGCTCGCTGGAACTTTATGAGAAAGTGCAGGAAACAGAGAAGCCAGGGAAATGATGGGGTTGAAACTTACACGTTCCCAGGACATTTGTGCCTGAGCTTTGAAAATAGCCATTTCTCCCCTGCGGTATCAATGCTCAGTGCTTTCTATACTTTTACCTAGTTGCATGAAAGGTCAACTCTCCTGTGATAAGTGGAAACAGAGGAAGTTGAAGCTGTTTGCAAACCTCAGGCTTCCAAATTTGTAATTCAACGGGACCCCAGAGGAGACTCCTCAAACCTGCCATCTTTCTTTATTCCCTCCCTTCCTTCAAAACGTATAACTTGTTTAAGTCAGAACTTAAAGTTATTCCAGTTTAATCGGCTTTCTCAATAGACACTCAAAATGAGTCGCGTGTAGGAGGTCATTGTGGCAATTTGCTAATATGGAATTCTCTCTGGTACAGAATCAGGGTTTGCAAACACGAGATGCTTATCACATTCCAAGCGCCCCACACAGCGATAGAGCGAGTTCCTTGTATGGCAGTCACCACTGTTTTTGAGATTAGTTCAGTCATTACCTTTTCTGACTCCTCCAGTAATTACACTTGTGGCCTCATTATCCATAATTTGGAGATAAAGGAGAGACACTTGGTGGAAAGAGATAATTCATCTTATGCCCCATCCCCACCTGAAAACGTTACCCCCCACCTGTGTGTATGTCCTCAGAGGCTGGTGGGGGTGAGACCAGAAGGCAGCTAAGACCTTTAGATGCAAAAATATATCTTGGCAAGATGGCAGAGTTTTTTTGTAGAATGATTTGCTTGAAAATAATAATAATAAACATTACTTCTGGATAAGCCAAGATGATGATAAGGTGGATGCCTTCTGTTCAACCCTCTCCCCCACCCCCATGGTACCATATTGACTTTTGGACTGAGAGTTGAGTCGTAATGATACTTCTAGCTCAGTCTAAAATGACATGAAATACTGTGGTATCCCTACAGTCTTCCCTAGGACCAAGGGATGCCATGAAAATAATTTCTGACATACACTGATTTTTTAAATAGAAAGTTCCTCTCTGCAGTAAAGGTGGTAAAGCTTAGATTTTGAAAGGAAGGTGGATGGGGAATATTATGGGCACTGTGTAAGTTGGCAGTGCTCGTTGCAGGGAGATGCTGAATGGCGGTGGGGGAATGGGAGAAAGGGCTTTGGGAAATTATCATTTTTATAATTATTAATCTTTTTATTTGGTCAAGTTATAAATACTTAAAATTGTGCTTTAAATTTGTTTCCCCGTTGAGTTTCAAGGCCATTATGTAAATGTCCTTATTCCTATTACGTTAAATTATAATTTTTGAAAGCATTGCTGCTTTAGAGCTTCTAATTTTTTTTTTTTAAACAAAGCTAGGTCCCTCTCAAAATTATGCAAACTTTAGTCCCTCCAGATTAGCCATATTTTAACACTTGGCTAAGCTAATGATTTTTGTAGATAGAAAATAGATATGTAGGTCCCTGGTAATAGTGCAAAACTTGAAGACTAATAGTTTCCTTTGGCTCCCTCTTTTTTTTCTGTCTACTATGCCTATAAATGTCTTTTTAGTGATTTCAGGGCTTTTCCCTAAGTTATCTTCTCTCTTACATTGTTTCACATTTATTCCTATAACTTAATTTTACATATATGGCTGGGAGCAGTGGCTCATGCCTGTAATTCTAGCACTCTGGAGGCTGAGGCTGAGGCTGGTGGTTTACTTGAGCTCAGGAGTATGAGCTCAGCCTGAGCACCAGCAAGAACCCATCTCTACTAAAAATAGAAAAACTATCCTGGTATTGTGGCACATGCCTGTGGTTCCAGCTACTTGGAAAGCTGAAGCTGGAGAATCTCTTGAGCCCAAAGAGTTTGAGGTTGCTGAGAGCTATGACACTATGGTATTCTATGCAGGGTGACAAAGTGAGACTCTGTAACTAGCTAGCTAGCTAGATAGCTGATAACCAGAATTCTCAATCCCAAATGTATAGATGCCCAGAAGAACTTTGAATTCAACACATCCAACTATTTTATTTCTGAAAATGGCAGGTCTTAGATACTTCGAATTTGTTTTTAGTAGCTTCATCATCTACCCACCTTCAAAAAACTGATATAGATCTTTGTCTTCTCCTCCTTTTCAGCCCAGCCTGCCTTACAGAGTCCTTCCCAGCCTCTAAAAGTCTTCTGTAGCTGAGATATCATATAGTCTCCCAAGCAATTATAGTTTTGTTGTTGTGGCAACCTCCTCCAGTCAGAAACTCAGTCTATTTCTCACACTGCCCTAGAGTTACTTTAACAGTGTCCTGCTAACAAGTGTTTGAGTAGCTCTCCATCATCTTAAGGGTAGGGTGCAAATCATACATAGGGCACACTTTCATCTGGTTCACGCTCTCATCCTCAAACTTTACCACTGTCCACAGTGCCTCTAAAGTTGAGCCACACTGAGGAAATTAAAGTCCTTCAAATGCACTGTTTTCTGTCAAATTTCTAATTTCTAGTCTACTACCTCTTTTTTTTTTTTTTTTTTTGAGACAGAGCCTCAAGCTATCCCCCTAGAGTGCCATGGCATCACAGCTCATAGCAACCTCCAACTCCTGGGCTCAAGCAAGTCTCCTGCCTCAGCCTCCCAAGTAGCTGGGACCACAGGCGCCCGCCACAACACCCGGCCATTTTTTTGGTTGCAGCCATCATTGTTGTTTGGCAGGCCCGGGCTGGGGATTCGAACCCGCCACCTTAGGTGTACGTGGCTGGCGCCTTAGCCGATTGAGCCACAGGCGCCGAGCCGACTAAGCTATTCTTAATTGAAGTATCACTACATACAAAGGAAAACTATTTAGAGATGAAATCATTACTCAATGGGGCACCCAAAGACATTTCCCTGAATTACAACCCCTTCACTGTCTACAGTTTTAAAGGTACTAAGTTATTTAATAAGTAATTAATTAATTCCATTATTCTTTAAATATTAACTTTTATTCCTGGCCTTTACTATTAATACCCAGAAGCAGAAAACATTAACTGAGTCTTCACCACATGCTAATCCTTGACAAATGTCATTCCCAACAATACAATGTAATAAGCAGTATTATCCCATTTTACAAAGGAAGGAAGGAGACTTAAAGCAAATAAACAACTTGCCTATGGTCACCCAGCTAGGTAGAAGAGCTGGGATTTGAGAAGACATCCTCTGAAACCCACTCCACTTAGATAGCTTTTAAAAACAATGCCTTCGGGCTCAGTGCCTGTGGCTCAAGCGGCTAAGGTGCCAGCCACATACACCTGAGCTGGTGGGTTGGAATCCAGCCCGGGCCCACCAAACAATAATGATGGCTGCAACCAAAAAATAGCCAGGCATCATGGCAGGCACCGGTATTCCCAGCTACTTGGGAGGCAGGGGCAGGACAACTGCTTGAGCCCAGGAGTTGGAGGTTGCTGTGAGCTGTGATGACATAGCACTCTACCCAGAGAGACAGCTTGAGGCTCTGTCTCAAAAAAAAAAAAAAAACAATGCCTTTGGGATACTTGAACATAACAATATTATGTGATTAGTTTTTTATTGTTGCTTTTGTTGAGAAAGAGTCCCACACTATGCCCTGAATAGAGTGCAATGGTGTCATAGCCCACTGCAACCTCACACTAAGGATGTGAGCATCCTCCTGCCTGAGGCTCTGGGAACCCCTGGAATTACAAGCACTTGCCATGGCACCCAGCTGGGTTTTTCATTTTTTTAGGAGTCTCACTCTCACTCAGGCAAGTCTTGAACTCCTGAGCTCAAAGCAATTCTCCCTCCTCAGCCTCTCACAGTGCTTGGATTACAGGTGTGAGCCACCAGGTCCAGCAAGATTAGTTTTTATATGTGAAAATGAGGAAAAATCTTAAGAATCTCTTTATTTTACAGACACTACTGAAAAAGTTACAGAAGAGTAGGGGAGGAGAGGGGAGAAGGGCAGATGGGTGGTAGGAGGATGACTGGAAAAATCACGTAATCATCTGTCTAACAAGGGTACAAGTGAACTTTTCTAGAACTAGAGTATAAATGTTTTAACACAATAACTAAGTAAATGACACAAAGTCTATGTTAACCAGTTTGGTGAAAATATTTCAAATTGTATATGAAAACACTACACTGTACCCCATGTTTGCATTAATGTATACAGCTATCATTTAATAAAAAAAAAAAGAAAAGAAATTCCTGCGACCATAGTCTTAAGGAAAAGTGTACACTCTTACAGGGTTTACCTCCGGGAACCCCACAGATTCTCATTGGGAAGAGTTACAAAAAAATTACCTCATGTCTCTGGTAGGGGAGGGGTAAAGTTACCATTTTGATATATGATCAGCACATTCACCAGTACATAGCTATCCTCCTCATAAGAAAAACATTACCAGAGATTTGCCCCACCCAGATAAAAGGGAAGGATGTTTGCCCTACGTTAGTCCCCTCTAGGCTTCCTGTCTAACCTAGCCCAGAAAGGGACAAAAGCTATGAAATATTCATAAAGGCATTGGCCCAAGGACCCAGGCCCAGGAAAAAGACTGAGATTTAACCATGAGATAATAGAATACTTCTCTATCACTTGTTACCACTACATTAACAGGGCTCCAGTTAATGGTAGATTACAGCTGAAAGAACAGCATAGACTCTAAGAAAAAGTTCTTTAGTAAAACCAAAGACAACAAGGTAAACAAAAAATAAGACAGTAGTAATTTAAAGACCCTCACATCTACAACTATGGCAAATATTAAGAACAATCCAGCTCCTAGTCAGATTAACATAAAACCTCACACTGAAGACCTATTTGCCTAAGATTCTATTAGTAGATAAGTTATGACTGGCTTTCAACAAAAAACAAATCACAAAACATACTACATTTTAGACAATATAAAACAGTCTGAGGAGACAATGCAAGCAACAGAACCAGATGTTGAGACCACATAGATTTTAGAATTATTAGACAAGATATTTAAAATAGCCATGATTAATATGTCAAAGATGCTACTGAAAAAAAGCATGTAAAAGTGGGTTATTCAAGCAAAGATACTAGAAACTCTAAAAAGAATCAAAATGAAAAATTAGAAATCAAAACATTGAAACATAAAGAAAGGATGCCTTTTCTGTGCTCATTAATAGACTGCATGCAGCCAAGGAAAGAATCATTGAGCTTGAAAATATGTCAATAGAAACTTTCAAACTAAAATACAAAGAGAAAAAAAGATAATACAACAAAAATATTAAGCAAAACAGAACATGCAAGAACTGTGGGACAATGTCAGAAGTAGTAGCATATGAATAATTGGAATACCAAAGAGGTGAGAGGATGGAACAGAACAAACATATGAAGTACTAATAGCTAAGAACTTCCTCAAATCAATGGCAGACACAAAACCACAGATACAGAACCACAGAGAACACCAAACATATAAATACAAAAACATCTATACCTAGACAGATCTTGTGTGAGGGTCTTTAATCTGCAAAAGCCCAAGGGAAGAGGGCAAACCTTAATTACAGTGGACTTGACATTAAAAATTCATAAAAATTTGTCAGTAAAGACCCTTGAAATTAATAAGCTACTTCAGCCAGTTTACAGGATACAAAGTCAATATGCAAAAGTCTTTCACTTTCCTATATACCAGCAATAAACATAATTGGAAATTAAAGACACATTATCATTTATATTAGCATCTAAGAAAAATGAAATCCTCATTTATAAGTCTAACAAAATAGGTACAAGGCCTACATGGGGGAAACTGTAAAATGCTTATGAAAGATAGCAAAAAAAATTAAATTAATTTAGAAACATGTCATGTTTATGGATTGGAAGATCCAATATTGCCAAAATGTTGATTCTTCTCAACTTGATCTATAGATTCAAAGCAATCCAGAGTTCTAGAAGTTATTTCTGTAGATATCAACAAACTAATTCTAACATTTCTGTGGAAAGGAAAAAGACTATAATAGCAAATTTGATATTAAAGTAGAAGAACAAAGTTGGGGGACTGACATCATCTGACTTTAAGACTTACTTTAAAGCTACAGTAATCACCCTATATGAATATGGTCAGGTGACCCTTGACAAAGGAGCAAAGGCAACACAATGGAGTGAAGATCGCCTTTTCAACAAATAACACTGACACAACTGGACATCAATAGGCAGAAAATAAATAAAATTAATCTAGACACAGACCTCATACTCTTTACAAAAATTAAAAATGTGTCATAGACCTAAATGTAAAATGTAAAATAAATGCAAAATAAAATGCAAAAAGACCAAAATGTAAAATGAACACTAGGTTCATTTAAAATAATATAGGAGAAAATGACTTTGGGTATGGTGATGGCTTTTTAATTACATCATAGGTATGATTAATAAAAAATAAAAGAATGGATAACTAGATTTTGTTAAAATTGGAATTTTGTTCTCTGCAAAAGAACATTGTCAAGAAAACAAAAATACAAGCTTATATCCAAATAAGGTCATACTATGAGGTACTAGGGTTAGGACTTCATGTATCATTTTAACAGGGAACACAATCCAAGCCATAATATTGTCTGTGGATAACTGAAATGGATAATAGCAATGTAGAAACAGGAAGAAGAAATTAGGAATGCCCTATACTAAGTTACCTGTGTTATCCATGAAAATATATACTGTTATAGAAAGTGGATTAGGGCAGCACCTGTGGCTCAAAGGAGTAGGGTGCCAGCCCCACATACCAGAGGTGGTGGGTTCAAATCCACCTCTGGCCTAAAAAAAAAAGTGGACATAGATTAGCTCTAAATGGACATTGCAAATTCTAAGGCAACCACTAAAACAGTTTCTTAAAGGATGATAATTTATATGCTGAGAGAGAAAATGGAGTCATAAAATACTCTAAATCAGAGGTAAGAAAAAGAGGGGAAGAAAAATACAAAAAGAAAAGGTATAATAAATTAAAAAATTATTACAAATATAGTAGATATTAATCTAATTACGTCAGTTACTACTTCAAATATAAATGGTGAAAATTCACAAATTAAAAGACAGATTGTAAAGAGAATTTTACCAACTATATGTTGTCTATAAGAAATCCATTTTAAATGTAAAGACACAGGTTAAAAGCACAGGAGTGGAGAAAGACATACCATAGTCATACCAATAAAATAAAGTTAGAGTAGATATATTAATTTCAGATATATCAGCCTTCAAAACAGGAAAATAGTCAGTTATAATATGGTGCATTGCATGATAAAGGAGTAAATTTTCCAAGACCTAATAATCTTTATGGTATATACAGCTAACAGAAGAGAGGCAAAATGTATGAGGCGAACACTAAT
>CAUYQV010093957.1:0-19552 GCA_963574575.1 Galagoides demidoff | reverse complement strand
TGGTCCCAGCTACTTGGGAGGCAGAGGCAGGAGACTCACTTGAGCCCAGGAGTTGGAGGTTGCTGTGAGCTGTGATGCCATGGCACTCTACCCAGGGGGATAGCTTGAGGCTCCGTCTCATAAAAAAAAAAAAAGAAACTTCACCCTTAAAATGCCCTCCCCGCCTTACACCTAACAAAGTCCTACCTATCCTTCAGTAACCTTCTCAAAATGCCACCTACTTCAGGAATCCTTTCCTGATGCTCCAAATGGAAATCTGGCCCTCCTCTGAAAACCGTCATTTATTGTACCTTTCCTGCTGCATTTAGTTCATTTCACCTTGTCCCATCTACCTCTAAACGATGGACTTTTTACAAAAAGTATTACAGAAACTTTTAAAATCTTCCTTAGCACCTACCGCTGCATTGCTAACACTTGGTTCCCATTTACCAGGAAAGTTGTACAGTGCTCAATCGAAAAGTGCTTTGGGGATGGCACTCCACCTCAAAACTTCACAAATTGGCAGAGTGTGGTGGCTCTCGCCTGTAATCCCAGCACTCTGTGAGGCTGAGGCGGGTAGATGGCTTGAGCTCACGAGTTCGAGACCAGCCTGAGCAAAAGTGAGACACCCCCCCCCACACACCCCGACCCCTGGTTCTAAAAAAAAAAAAAAAAAAAAAAAAAAGCTGGGCGTTGTAGCGGGCATCTGCAGTCCCAGCTACTTGGGAGGCTGAGGCAAGAGGATCACTTGAGCCAAAAGTTTGAGGTTGAGGCGAACTATGAGGTAATAGCACTCTACCAGGGCAAGAAAGTGAGACTTTATCTCAAAAAAAAAAAAAAAAAGAAAAGAAAACTTCACAAATAAACTCTACAGACAAATGCACAATAAATATGCACATTGTGTTGTCCTCCAATAAGAAAATAAAAACCATCCTGCCTTTTATTTCTCAAAAAAAGTAAATGCCACAAACAGATCACCAATAACCTAGTTTTCCAAGAAAAATACACATAAATGAAAACAAATGACTCAGTCGTAATTGTATTCCTCCAATTTTATGCCGTACAATTTGCGCTTTTCCCCCTATTGGACAAAAAAGTGGTGAGAACTTTCCCATCAATGTTTATTTTTAGTTCTCCAGTCAGATCCTAGAGGCGGCAAAGACTATTGGAAAACAACCGCACCGAGGGCACCCTGAGCCACGTAAGATTTTACTTCAGTAAAAATAAAACTTCCTGGGGTCCATCTGCATTGGTGAGCCCTGATCCCCGGACTGCCACCCGCCGCGACGGCCCCCCAGGACGCTACAAACGCACCGGGAAGGCTCGCAGGCGCCAAGGAGCTAGATGGCCCCCGCGCCCGGGCGGCGGCGGTGGTGGCCGCCTGCGGCAGCTCAGCTGAAATGCAGCGGAAACAGCAGCCAGTCACGGGGCTGGGGGGGACAAGGCAGGAAGGTGGCGCTGCCGCCGAGCGCCTGTAGCCCGAGCGCGCATCATGGCGGCAAGGGCAATGGCCGCCGTGGGGAGCGAGCACGCCCCTCCGCGCGCACACGCGACCGCGCCGGGCCTCCGGGACCCGTCACCGGCGCCGCTGCCGCCGCCGCCCGCTCTCCCACCCCCTCTCACGGGCTGTAGCGGAATTTTCTCTTCAGACACCGCCTTCAAGATGGCGGCTCCCCCTCCCGTCAACCCCCTCAGTCGTCCCCTGCAGCAGGCGCCGAGCCGCCGCCATCTTGTCCCCCGTCCCTCCCCCCCCCCGCCGATATTTACATAGCGAAAATCGGCCCGGCCGGCCTGCGGCCTTCACCTCACGCCTGCAGCCTTCGCCTCCTCACCAGGCCTTGCCCCAGCGCGGTGCCCCGAGTCGGCCGCGGTGCAGACCCGGGGCCCCTTAGCCGCCTCCGGAGCCGCCGGGCGACCCTCCCCCAACCCCCGCCCGCTTACGGAGCGCGCCTCCGCCGCCGCTCGGGGCAGCCGGGCTCCTCCCCGGGCCTAACTGCGGCCTCCTCAGGGCCTGCTCGGCGCCGCGCGCCACGCCGCCCGGCCTAGCGCGGGAGGGCGCCTTGCGGGCCGCCGACCAGGCCGAGACCAGGCCGCTGCCCGCGAACTAGGCCCTGCGGCCGCGGCGACAGCCGGGACTCACCGGACAGGCGTGCGGGCGGTCGGCGACGGTGGCGGGTGCTGCAGGCCGGCCTTTCTCTGGAGCACTGGGCCGGGCTCCGGCTGGTGGGGCGGGCGGAGGGAGGGAGGAGGGGCCGAACTCGGAGCTGACAAAAAGCGGCCCAGCTCCCCGGCACGGGCCCGCCGTCAGCACGTCACGTCACCGCCCGGGAGAGAGACCCAGGAAAATGCGGAAGGGTAGATGGGCCCCCTCCTCCGCCCGGTGGGTCCCCCTGGAGCCCCGGTGGGCGCCACGCACGCCCCGCAACCGGGGAGCCTAGTGGCCTCGCTGCGGCGGGGTCTCCGGCGGCCAGAGTCACCGTGACAGCGCCCCCCTTCTTTCCACCTCCTCCGCGCTCCCGCCCGCCGCCGCCACACACGCACCGCTGCCGCCGCCTTGGCCGTAAAGCCCGCGCGGGGCCGCGGTCCGCCGACCCCGCGGAGAGGCAGGCGGCCGGGCTACCCCCCACCATCTCCCGAAGGCCGCGGCCGCCCCCCGGGGGCCTCCCCGGAGACCTACCGCCTCTCCGCTCCGGTCTTGGCCGAGGCGCCTGCTCGAGTTGTTTGCAGGCCCTCAGACCCCCGCCCGCAGTAAATGTGTTTTCTCCATCCCCGGAGCCGGGGAGGAAGATAAATTTAGCAACCCCCGCCGTCCCCAGCCTTCGCTTAAAAAAAAAATCTTTGAAATAAAATGAAAATGGGCCTGCCAGTCTAAATAGGTGTGCGGGCAAGAAGAGGGGGGAGAAGGGTTATCCATAGAGCAACTACCAAGCTCTTTTAATTTTTAAAACAAAAAAAAGCAGAGAGCCGGACGGATTTTATTAGTTGGCAGGGAGGGGGGGGTTACACTTGGAAACTGCTCTCGCATATTGCAATAAACAGGAATTTTTAATGTATATTTCCTGTATACCTGTGTATCAGAGCTTGGGAAACTATGAGGTGTAAGTCTTATGTAATTACTTCATAAATAATGAATTTCCCACATTCTTTAATAGCAGAATTGGGTATGGATTTTTTTACAGACTGTGTAAGCCGTTTAAAATTTAAAAAGACTTGATTAAACAGCACTTACCAACTTCAAAAGTGGGTATTTTGCATTTTCCTTATTTGAAATGTTTATGCTCTTAACATACTGAACTTGGAACCCAAACTATGTTTAAAAGTTACTAGGAAAAAATTAAACAGTATAGGCTTCACATTAATCCGGAATCTGACATGCTATACTGCTGCACCATAACGCTAAATGTTACGCTTTATTTAAACATTAAAGAACACAAAAATTATAAAGCAAATAGTATATTGGTGTGAAATCTCTTTAAATACAAAGACCATGTATTTATTGCATGTCATAACTCTTCAAAACTCCCAGAGTGCAATTTTTCCCTTCCCTCAGACATCTTAAAATCGTAAAATGGCTCTCAAAAAGGAAAAACGAAGGTAGAGTAAGAAGAAATCTCAGAGAACGTACTGGATGGTAATTTTCCTGTCAAGGGCTTTAGCTTTGATTTTTTTTTAAAGCAATTAAATTTCCTTTCAAAAATAAATGGCAACATGTCTTCATTGTTTATAGAAAATTCTAGCAGGTCGTGATATAGACTGTATTCACAGAGAGGTAAATAAAACTAAGTAATACCGTATCAAGCCAAAAAAAAAAAGAAATTGTGTCTCCACATTAATATTTTAAAAAATTGATAACCAGCGTCTAAGTACTTACCAAGGGCCTCCGTTTAATGCTATGGTATGTCAAGAATGGAAACTCAACGTCGTCCAGGCAACTGTAAGCAGAATGTTCAGAATACAGAAACCTAATGTCAGCATTCTTATTAGTTTTTCCATAATTACCATCAAATACTTGTAAGTCCCACCAGTGTAAAGCACTTAAGAAAAAAGTGTCCAAGGAGCATAAAGGAAAAAGATGTTTTCTCAATCTAAAAGATAACAAATAGTTTAGGTATTGATAGTTTCAAAGAGTCCCTTGTTTTTATACATAAAGGGGCTATTAACTTTGGTGGGAAACAAGAAAAGGATAGCCTAGTTCTGTTAATTACATGAGATAAACTCATATTAAAGTCCAACAAAGATTATTCTATGGATGACTATACAGATAAGGTCAACTATTTTGTTTTTGAGTTAAAAAAAGGAAAAGTAATTTGTTCTTCAAAGCCATTTATGGAAGGCTGTAAAGAGCAATATTAAACTGTTAAAAGGACAATGATAAAAATCATTTTACTAGAATAGGAAGTATGAACAGCAAAGATGAGAAATTGTTTGATGTTCCAATAAAATATAAAACGTAGTTTATGAAAATACTCACAATAGGACCTTGAGGACAGCTAAGATCATTGTAAGCATTTGGTAATCAAGTGCTGGGTGATTAAGTACCAGGCATCTTGTACTTAAAGTACCTGCTACAGCCAATCTTGCCTCCATACTTTGATCATTGTTTTAGTGTTAGGGACCTTATAGTATTATGGGCATAGGGAATAACAAAGAGGTGGTGCTTGCCCTTAGGGAACTCAAATTTAAGGAGGCGGTGTATGGCAGAATAAAAACATTCGTAAGTGCTTTCATTTTCTCACTTAAATAAACACATAATAAAAGGAAATTTTATCTAGGGAGATTGAGAGCAGAACATTTCAAAAGCATATGCTATGAATACAAAATAGCTGATTTCAAAGCAGTCAAAGGAATGTTGATTATGTACTAAAATTCATTTGTTCCTTCAGAGCCGTTAATGTATATCAGATAGTTAAAAGCATCCACTCAAGGTTTTGACAGTGTTTTAATAACTTAACTAAAAATCTCTGACATATTTATAGGTCCTTAAAGCCAGAAACGATAGAAGGCCTTTCAATCATTTTTCTAGAGAGACATTAGTCAGAAAAGAATCTGTTGGTTTTCACTCCACATCACTTACTGATAAGAATTCAAATAGGAAACAAATTATTGGCTTATGAGAAAATAATAGACCTTAAATAAAGTCGCAGTGTTTCATTATTTTATATCCCAAAGGTTAAAAAAAAAATTTACCTTCCCCTAGAAAATCTCTAGTTTTATTTATTAAACTAAAGATGCCCCATGAAAATTAACAATATAGCTGGTACTTGATACTTACGTTATACGTAACCCAAGCAACTTGCTTCTCCAGGCAAAATCTAGTTAGCTGTACACAATTAATGCCAAGTGAGAATGTTCAGGCTGAGTCTTTAAGCTGTACACCCTCCCCGAGGAAAATAATTTCAAAGTGAACAGTCACTGAAAATTAGGTGATTTTTCAAGCGCTATTTTCCGTATAAGTCATTAGTTAAATAAGACTTTGCTTAATTCCTGAAAATCACCAATAGCAAAATTCTACCTCATGAATTATAAATCACAGGACACAGCAAACAAACTAGCTCCACTAAAGGGGAAAAAAATGATACACACACAAGAGGCCTAGAAACAATGAGTGGTAACAAATGAGCACCCTTTGTGCCCATTGTGCCCAGATTGGGAGGGACCTCTATAGTTTTGCACGAAAGGAACCTTGGAGATAGGACTGACTGACTGCTGGGGTAGATCAGGAAAGTACAAGATGAGCCAGGAACATCTTCTTATCGCAGAAGGCAAAAAAACAAAGTGTCATAGCTAACAAGAGCATGCCAAAGGACTCAGGAGCCAGTTTAAAGAAGCTCAGGTTGGCTAAAGTTGAGAAAATTTAAATGTCAAAACAATAATAACTGCCAGGAATTGAAACACAATGGCTATGTTCATGAACGTCTAAGACTTTAAAAAAGCAACTAGTAGCGATGGCCGCACAACTTAAAAAATGTACTAGAAACTAATGGATTGTATGTACACTTTAAAAGGGTAAATTTGATGTTATGAGAATTTTACCTCAATTTTTTAAAATTACCGTGTTTGGAGACTGCTGGGGAGCCAACTCATTATTTTGAAAACTAGTAAAGGTAAAGACGAAGCGCTTATCCCGTTAAGAACTGTTCATCAGGGTGGAGCGCAGTGGCTTGCACCTGTAATCCTAACAACACTCTGGGAGGCCCAGGCAGGCGGATCGCCTGAGCTCAGGCGTTCAAGACCAGCCTGAGCAAAAGCAAGATCCATCTCTACTAAAACTGGAAAAACTAGACCGGCAGGCGGGGGCGAGCCGAGGGTCGGTCAGGAGATGGTCGTCTCCGCGGCTGGCAGAGCACAGACTGAGCCCGGGGACTGGGCACGGGACCGTCAGAGGGCTGCAGTCCTGCTCACCCGCCATATTCCTGTCCTTTCCCCCTCCCTGCAGAGGTATCTGGGGGAAAGTAAGACTGGCTTTTAGTCCTGGAAGCGCTTTTTATTTTTTTATTTTTTTTGGCCAGGGTCGTGTTTGAACCCGCCACCTCCGCTATATGGGGCCGGCGCCCTACTCCTTGAGCCACAGGCACCTCCGCGCTTTATTCTTAGTTGCATTGACGTTTCGTTTCACTTCATGTTACAGAATGTCCGAAGGGGACAGTGTTGGAGATTGTGTCCATGGAAAACCCTCAGTGGTGTACAGATTTTTCACAAGTCTTGGACAGATTTATCAGTCCTGAGCGGACGAGTCTACACCATACACAGCTGTGAGATGGGTGGTGACTATGGCTCTGAGCTTTGTCTACACGATTAGAGTTTACATGTTGCAGGGTTGGAACATTGTGACCTATGCCTTGGGAATCGACCACCTAAATCTTTTCCTAGCTTTTCTTTCTCCCAAAGTGGATTCTTCCTTAACGGAAGACTCAGATGATGGTCCATCATTACCAACCCAACAGAACAAGGAATTTCGTCCCTTTATTCAAAGGCTTCTGGAGTTTAAATTTTGGCACAGGGCTACCAAGGGCATCCATCCTTGTGGCGATGATCTGTACCTTCTTTGATGCATTCAGCGCCCTGGTGTTCTGATTCTGGTGATGTACTTCATCATGCTCGTCTGTATCACGATGCAGAGGCAGATAAAACACATGATTAAATACTGGTACATACCGTTCACACAACGGGGAGAGGAAGTACAGAGGGAAGACGGACGTGGGCAAGGCCTTTGCTAGTTAGAGCCCGACTGAACCTGTCATGCATTGGAAGAACGGTTTTGAGCCATTGTAACAATGTCTTATCTCTTCACATAAAGCAGTTGATTACGAGGACATCGGATTTTTTTTTTAAAGGACCTTCAATGATTTGTAACTGAAATATTAGGTTCTTGAAGAAACTGGTGTTTAAACCAAATCGCATTGAAAGAAAAATAGAAAAACTAACCTAGGCCTTGTGGCAGGAGCCTGTAGTTCCAGCTACTCCGGAGCCTAAGGCAAGGGGATCTCTTGAGCTCAAGAGTTTGAGGTTTCTGTGAGCTAGGATGACACCACAGCACCCTATCAGGGCACAGGGTGAGATTCTGTCTCAAAAAACAATACAAAAAAAAAAAAAAAAGAACTGTTTCTGTGACTAACTAGTTGACGAAGGAAACGTTCTTTTTAATAGAAGTATTCCAACTAATATATAGAGAGGCCTGATAAAATTAGAATATCACTGTTTTACAACCCCTAATGAATTACTGGATCTTGGCAACAATCATTAATGGCTACTAAGCAGTGAAACAAGGAGATATATGCCTCAGGATGGAAGTACACAATCCTAGTAGCCAAAAATATCAAATCTGAGCCCGATCAATCCTCTAGCTCTAACTTCCAATTTATGGGAAATACAGGGGACAGAGAAACAGATTAATGAAACCACAAGGTGATCAACGAAATCCACTTGCTGGGAAACTCTAGAGGACAAATGATCTACTTTTTTCTACAAATAAATTATAAGAAAAAAATTAGGAGGGAAACCAATAGATTAGAAGACTTAAAAGACATGTCAATCAATCACAATGTATGAACATTTAAACAAACTATAAAAAAATGAGACAACTGGAGAAAAACGTGAACACTTGGATTTTTGTTAATCCTAACTGGATATATGCTCATATAAAAAAATTACTGTTAATTCATTCATTTAGGTATAATGATGGTGTTGTGATTATTTCTAAAAAATGAGTCCTTCTCGACTAGGTACCGTGGCTCACACTTGTAAGCCTAGGAGGCTGAAGCTGCAGGATCCCTTGAGCTCAGGAGTTTGAGACCAACCTGAGCAAGAGACCCCCATCGCTAATAAAAATAGAAAAATTAGCCAGTGTATTGTAGTCCCCGCTACTCTGAAGGCTGAGGCAGAAGGATCACTTAAACCCAGGAGTTCTTTGAGTCGGCTGTGAGCTAAGCTGAGAGTAAGGGATATAATCAAAACGAGATTGGCTGTGAGCAGACAATTATTAAAGCTGGATGATGAGCCTGTGGGGAGTTGTTGAATTATTTTCTTTGTGTATATATTCAAAATGTTCCATAGCAAGTTTAAAAATACATATATGTATATATGTATATGCAGAGAAAAAATTACCTTTGAATTTCAAAGACTCTTTGGAGTAAGGTAAGCATTACAGATATTAGTGGCTTCCTTTTTCACTTTTCTGCGGATCATATAACACACCACTTATCTTCAGAACAATTAGCATAATTAAGCAATGAAATAAATAAAACTAGACCACATATGGTAAAGAAAACAGCAATCGAGGCTCAGTGCCTATAGCACAGTGGTTACAGCGTCAGCCACATATACCAAATTTAGCGCGTTTGAACCCGCCCCGAACCCAGGCTGGGCCAGCTAACCAACTATGAAAACTGCAACAAAAAATAACCAGGCGTTGTAGCGGGAGCCTGTAGTCCCAGCTACTTGGGAGGCTGAGGCAAGAAGAGAATTGCGTGGGCCCAAGAGTTTGAGGTTGCTGTGAGCTGTGACGCCATAGTACTCTACCAAGGGTGACATAGTGACACTCCGTCTCAAAAAAAAAAAAAGAAAGAAAGAAAGAAAGAAAAAGAAAATGGCAATAATTTTCAAATTTGCAAGGAACACCTTGATAAAAATGCAGATTCCTGGGCCCCAACTCCTAGATATTCTGATCTGGTAGATGTGAAGGTTTATTTTATTTGTTTTGTGTTGTGTTTGTTTTGTTTTGTTTTGGTGGAGGCCAGGGCTGGGTTTGAACCCACCACTCTCGGCATATGGGGCCAGCAGCACCCTACTCCTTGAGCCACAGGTGCCGCCCTGAGGGTTTATTTTAATGTGACCACTTAAATTATCTAAAGGATATCCAGATAGCTAGTAAAACATTATTTCTAGGCGTACCTGTAAAAGTGTTTTTAAGAAGAGATTAGCATTTGAGTTAATAGAGAGAGTGAAGAAGATCCTTCATCTTTGTGGACTGGTCTCATCCAATCCCCCGAGGGCCTGAACAGAACATGTTCCAAAGGAAGTGAATTCTCTTCCCGAGCTCAGACATTCATTTTCTCTTGCTCTCACCCATTGGAGCTCCTGGTTTTCTGGCCTTCGGACTCGGATCAAATTACACCACTGGCTTTCCTTGTTCTCCAGCTTGCGTAAGGCAGATCTGCAACTTCTCAGTCTCCGTAATCACATGAGAACAATTCCCATAGTAAATCTCTTGTATATCTGTGTTTATCCTGTTGGCTATGTTTCTCTCTCTGGAGAAGCCTGACTAATACAGTAGGTATGCGATAAGGCCAAGGAATCTGCAGCATAGCTAGAAGCTAGAAGCCCAGCTGATACACAAACAAATGGTTCCCACACCAATGACACTTTAAGAAACATTAGTACATCGACATATTTTTGCCACTTTTCTCTGGACTCCGTTAATGTTTATCATGTCTTTGTAAAGCAGAGAATCTCCACTGATCTTTTATTGACCACAGATCTTTATCATCTGTTCACTCTGCTGGTACTTTAAAGGTGTTTCCGTGACACAAACCAACAAAACTTTAGATTTTCAAAAGAAAGAAACATTAGTACATCCTTGTAAATGCCTCTTTGCCCGCATCTATAAGAGTTTTTCCTGCACTATAAAGAAGTAAAATTGCTGGGTAGGTCACATTTTCAATAATATTCTCCAAAATAATTATGTTAATGTACATTCCCTCCAACAGAATAAGAGAATTCCCATTTCCCCATTCCTTGATCAACTTTTCATGATGTCATGCTTTTAATTTTTTGCCAATCTGATTAAGAGGGAGAAATGGTAAAATCATTTTAATTTACAATTCCTTGACAACAAGTAAAGTTCTGAATCTTTTTTTTTTAGACAGAGCCTCAAGCTATCCCCCTGGGTAGAGTGCTGTGGCATCACAGCTCACAGCAACCTCCAACTCCTGGACTCAAGTGAGTCTCCTGCCTCAGTCTCCCAAGTAGCTGGGACCACAGGCGCCCACCACAGCACCTGGCTATTTTTTAGTTGCAGCCATCACTGTTGTTTTGGCGGGCCTGGGCTGGATTCCAACCCACCACCTTAGGTGTATGTGGCTGGCGCCTTAGCCACTTGAGCCACAGGCGCCAAGCCAATCTCTGAATCTTTATTAGCTGTAATTTTGGGAATTGCCTTGGCATAACCTTTGCTTTTTCTTTTCTTTTCTTTCTTTCTTTTTTTCTTTTTCTTTTCTTTTCTTTTTTTTTTTTTTGAGATAGAGCCTCAAGCTATCGCCGTGGGTAGAGTACTGTGGCATCACAGCTCACAGCAACCTCCAACTCCTAGGCTCAAGCGATTCTCCTGCCTCAGCCTCCCAAGTAGCTGGGACTACAGGCGCCTGCCACAACGCCCAGCTATTTTTTGGTTGCAGCCGTCATTGTTGTTTGGCGGGCCGGGCTGGATTCTAACCCTCCAGCTCTGGTGTATGTGGCTGGTGCCTTAGCCGCTTGAGCCACAGGCGCCGAGCCAGCCTTTGCTTTTTCTATTGAATTGTCCTTTTCTTTTTCATGTTTAGAAATAAACCTTCTAAATATTAATTTTTTGGTTGTTACATGTGTTACAAGTATCATCTCCTTGGCTGCTGCTTGCCTTTTATTTCATTGAAGATAGTTTTTCAAGCTGCAGAGCATGAAGTCAATTAAAATCACCTGGGGAACCTATTAAACAAAACATCCTCTAGGTCCCACTTCTAGGGGTTCTAATTTTATCTCTCTGGGTGAGACCCTAACAGTGTATTTTGTGGAAGTTCTCCAGGTGATATTAATGTACATCAAGGTTCAGAACTGTGGAGTTAGTGTGTTTCAACTAGAGTTATTAAAAATAATATAGAAAATAGAGTACCTCACAAGTAGTAAGGGTATTTTTTGGTGAAATTGTTTCATTGCATACAGAGAGAGGTGTTAACAGGTCACAGTGTAAAATTTCTTTCCTCCATGGGTGGAGATCAAACTTGAAAGTCTATGATGCAGATGAATGGATAAAGAAAATATGATATGACTCGGCGCCTGTGGCTCAAGTGGTTAAGGTGCCAGCCACATACACCTAAGGTGGTGGGTTCGAATCCAGCCCAAGCCCGCCAAACAACAATGACAGCTGCAACCAAAAAATAGCTGGGCGTTGTGGCGGGTGCCTGTGGTCCCAGGTACTTGGGAGGCTGAGGCAGGACAGGAGTCTCGCTTGAGCCCAGGAGTTGGAGGTTGCTGTGAGCTGTGATGCCACAGCACTCTACCCAGGGGGACAGCTTGAGGCTCTGTCTTAAAAAGAAAGAAAAAAGAAAATACGATACATATGAATACCACACAACATAATATTATTCCACCATTAAAAAAAGGAAATCCTGCCATTTACAACAACATGGATGAATCTGGAGGGCATGATACTAAGTAAAATAAGTCAGAAAAATAAATACTGGATTAGGTGCTCGCCCATAGCACAGTGGTTACAGCACCAGCCACATACACCAAGGGTGGTGGGTTTGAACCCGGCCCAGGCCAGTTACACAACGAATGACAACTGCAATGGCAACAAAAAATAACCAGGCATTGTGGCAGGCTCCTGTAGCTCCAGCTACTTGGGAGGCTGAGGCAAGAGAATCGCTGAAGTCCAAAGAGTTTGAGGTTGCTGTGAGCTGTGATGCCACAGCACTCTACCCAGGGCGACAGCTTGAGACTCTGTCTCAAAAAATAAAAATAAAAATAAAAATTGTATTAAAATTTGGTAAGAGAGTAAATGTTCTCACCACACACATACTCAAAAGTAACCATTTGAGATGATGGATGTATTAACTATATTACAGTAAGCATTTCCCAATATATGTTTATTAAAGCATCACATTGTGTACCTTAAGTACATACAATTTTATTTGTCAATTATACCTCAATAAAAGTAGCTTAAAAAAAGCTTTATGGTAGGTTGCGCAGTCTTTACTTTTCACATTTATGAGTCTATAGCTTTTTCTCTATAGCCTCTGTTTTTGTGGCTTGCCTAAAAAATTCCGTGTTTCCCAAGATCATAAATATTGACTCTTGGGGTTCATTCTAATACATTTACATTTTGTCATTTAGCTCTCAAAAACATCTTGAATCTGTTTTGTGTACAGTGTGAGGTAATGATTTCATTTCTTTCTATACATAAAGCCAATTGGACAAAAGCACTGTTAAACAGTATGTTCTTTATGGATTTGCGGTGCCAGCACTGCCATATAGTATGTTTTACACATGCATGACACTGTTTCTGTGCTCTTCCTTCTTGTATATTGATTTATTAATCTATTCCCACCAAAAAAATATCTGCACTGTATTAATCGCGGTAACTTTATTGTGTCTTCATCTTGTTCACCCTCCATCCTTCTTCACCCCAACTTTATTTTCATGTTCGGAATTGTCTTAGCTCATCTTAGTAATTTCCATGTAAATTTTTTTTTTTTTTGAGACGGAGCCTCAAGCTATCCCCCTGGGTAGAGTGCCCTGGCATCACAGCTCATAGCAACCTCCACCTCCCAAGTAGCTGGGACCACAGGCGCCCACCACAATGCCCGGCCATTTTTTGGTTGCAGCCATCATTGTTGTTTGGCGGGCCCAGGCTGGGGATTCGAACCCGCCACCTTAGGTGTACGTGGCTGGCGCCTCAGCTGCTTGAGCCGCAGGCGCCGAGCCTCCATGTAAATTTTTAAAACCGTTCATCAAATTTTACAAAACATCCCAAGTTTTTTCCTCCAGTCACTCTGTCGCCCAGGCTGGAGTGCAGTGGCGCAATCATAGCTCATGGATGCTTCAAACTCCTGGGCTCAAGCAATCCTCCTGTCTCAGCCTGCCAAATAGCTGGTGTGTGCTAGCACGCCTGGTTAATTTACAGGGGGGAGTAGGGATCTTGCTTTGTTGCCCAACTCCTGGCCTGAAGCAATCTCTCCCCTCAACCTCCTGAGTCACTGGGATTACAAGTGTGAACCACTGGTGGTATTTTTTAAACTACACTGAATTTATAGATTTACTTGAAAAAAAAAACCTGTTATCTTTATTGAGTCTTTCCATCCATGAATATATCTCTTAATACATGCTTCATAATAATGCTTCATAATGGTTTTCTTCATAAAAGTCTCCAACACCTTCGGTTAGATTTATTTATGAATGAGGAATTTTGTTCTATGTGTATAATATTTTCTAATAGGTATTGCTAATGTATAGGGTAAGGTCTGGAATCCCTTATCCAAAACCTTTAGGCCAAATGGGTTTCAAAATTCAGATATTCTTTCCAGGCCAAATGTAGTGGTTCATGCCTATAATCCTAGCACTCTGGGAGGTCTAGATGGGAGAATTACTTGAAGCCAGGAATTTGAAACCAGACTGAACAAGAGCTAGACCATGTCTCTACAAAAAATGGAAAAATTAGCCAGGCGTGGTGGTACACACCTATAGTTCCAGCTACTTGGGAGGCTGAGGCAGGATTGCTGGAGCCCAGGAATTTGAGGTTGCGGTGAGCTATGATAACATCACTGCTCTTTAGCCCAGGCAACAGAACAAGACCTTGTTTCAAAAATTAAAAAAAAAATTTTAAATAAGACTTTTAAAAATTCAGATTTTCTATATTTCGTAAAGAAATACAGTACATTTACAATATATTATGTAACTCTGTCCAAGACACCCTAGAATCAAATACATTAATATTTCTGTAGTGAAACTTATAAGCATTTTAGTAAGTGGGATCAATTACAACTATAGTTAGACTCAGAATTTCACTGCCAAAGGAATATTGGCCACAAATGTGCAAGAAAAAAGCTTTTCATTTCCCAGCTTTTTAATCTTAGAATTGTACGTAAGAGATTGTGAGCCTACATTGTTGCAGATTGATGCTGTACCCTGCAATCTTGCTGATTTCTCTTATTAGTTGCAAAGTTTAAATATTCTCTCCCTTGTATGAAGACAATCATATCGCCTGAAAAAATAACAATTTTAACTTTTTCGAGATGGAGTCTCACTATGTCGCCTTCCGTAGAGTCCTCCTCTGGCGTCACAGCTCACAGCAACCTCAAACTCTTGGGCTCAAGCAATTCTCTTGCCTCAGGCTCCCACGTAGCTGGAACTACAGGCACCTGCTGCAATGCCTGGCTATTTTTTTGTTGCAATTGTCACTGTTGTTTTAGCTGGCCCAGGCTGTGTTCAAACCCACCAGCCTCAGTGTATGTGGCCGGTGCCTTACCCACCGAGCTATAGGTGCCACCAACAATTTTAACTCTTTGTCTCAAATCTCTTTCCAGTTTGTTTGTAAGTTGATTTGTTGGGTGGGTAAGTGGTAGGTAGGTGGTTGATTGTTTTTTGTTTGTTTGTTTGTTAGTTTTTTGAGACAGAGTCTCAAGCTGTTGCCCTAGGTAGAGTACTGTGGCATCACAGCTGACAGCAACCTCAAACTCTTGGGTGTAAGCAATTCTCTTGCCTCAGCCTCCCGAGTAACTGGGACTATGGGCACCAGCCACAATGTCCAGCTATTTTTTGTTGCAGTTCGGCCAGGGCCGGGTTTGAACCTGCCACCCTCAGTATATGGGGCTGTCACCCTATTCACTGAGCCACAGGCGCTGCCACGTCCAGCTATTTTTTGGTTGTAGTTATCGTTGTTTGGCAGGCCCAGGCTGGATACAAACCCATCAGCTCCAGTGTATGTAGCCAGCACCCTTAGCCGCTGAGCTACAGGCGCCAAGCCAAGCCTTATTTCTATTCTGTCTTGAATTCATGTAGGAAATTTATACTATTCTAGAAAATTGCCTATTAAATTGTGAGTTTTCTGGTGTATTTCTATAAATTGGTTCATAATACTCTCCTGGGAGTTTTGGAAACTGTACCATTTCTATCATAGTGTCCCCTTTTTCATTCATACCATTGTCTATCATGCTGCTTATTTTTCTCAATTAGTCTTTCAAGTGATTAGCCTATTTTCAATTTTTTTTAATGAATTGACTTTCAGTTTTGTTGATCATCTATTCTTTGTTTTCTTAGTTTATAACATTCTGTTTTTATACTTACTATTTCCTTCCTCCAATTTTCTTTGAGTTTATTAGTATGTTGCTTATGGGCCAGTGCAGTGGTTCATGCCTGTAATCACACCTGGAAGGCGGAGACTGGTGGATTGCTTGAGCTCATGAGTTTGAGACCAGCCTGAACAAGTGTGAGACCCTACCTCTGAAAAAAAAAATAGCCAGCCATTGTGGCAGGTACCTATAGTCCCACCTACTCCGGAGGCTGGGGCAAGAGAATTGCTTGAACCTAGGAGTTTAAGGTTGCTGCGAGCTATGATGCCACAGCACTCTACCCAGGGTGACAAAGTAAGACTCTGTCTCAAAATATATATATATATGTTGCTGGGCGCTGGGCCCATATACCGAGGGTGGCAGGTTCGAACCCAGCCCCTGCCAAACTGCAACAAAAGAAAAAGCCGGACGTTGTGGCAGGCGCCTGTGGTCCCACCTACTTGGGAGGCTGAAGCAAGAGAATCGCCTAAGCCCAGGATTTGGTGGTTGCTGTGAGCTGTGACTTCACAGCACTCTACCCAGGGTGATAAAGTGAGATTCTGTCTCTACAAAAAAAAAAAATGTTGCTTATGACAGCTTAGTAATTGTTCCTCAATATCTTTTTCCCTTTCCTTTAGAGTAAAGAAATTTTAATTGGACACATAACTCTGAAGCTAAAATCCACACTTCACCAGGTGCAGTGGCTCATGCCCAGGAGGCTAAGGCGGGTAGATTGCCTAACCTTAGGAGTTGGAGACCAGCCTGAGCAAGAGCAAGACCCCTCTCTAAAACTAGCTGGGCATTGTGGCAGTAGCCTGTAGTCCCAGCTACTCAGGAGGCTGAAGCAAGAGAATCACTTGAGCCTAAGAGTTTGAGGTTGGTGTGAGCTATGATGCCATGACACTATACCAGGGGCAACAAAATATGACTGTCTCTCCAGTAAGATTAGCCCACATCACAAAATCCCAAAACCAGAGAAGTTGGTGTGGATGTGGAGAAAAGGGAACACTTCTACATTGCTGGTGGGAATGCAAACTAGTACGTTCCTTTTGGAAGTATGTTTGGAGAACACTTAGAGATTTAAAAATAGACCTCCCATTCGATCCTACAATCCCTCTACTAGGTATATATCCAGAAGACCAAAAATCACATTATAACAAAGATGTATATACCAGAATGTTTATTGAAGCACAGATGACATTTGGCATTACAATAGTAATAATTTTAAAGTCTCCTTTTTTCATTTCTGACTGATCTTATCAGGGTCTTTTTACTTCTTTTCCTGGTTAATCTAGCAAGAGGTTTATTGGGATTTTTATCTTTTTGACACTTTTTTGTTTTGTTGATCCTTTGGCAGTGGTTATTCTATTTCATTTAGTTCTGTTCTGAGCTTTGTTATTTCTTTTCTTCTGCTAGTTTGAGTTTACTTTGTTCTTCCTATTCTAATTCCTTGAGATGTGGTATTAGATTGTCAGTTTGTCATCTTTCTGTCCTTTTGATATAGATGTTTAAGGCTATGAATTTTCTCCTTGGGGAACAAGACATTCACATCTGGATTTCTTCATCTATAATGTGGGGATGATATCATCTTCATTTATTATCAGACAAGTGCACATTGAAATAAAATGAAAACACCGTGTTCTCCAGTTAGATTATCAAAGTTTTTTTTTAATTTCAGGTTAATATAAGAGTACAAACAATTATATTACATTGTTTGTGTTTGTTGGGTAGACTCCAAATGTAGCTGAGCCCTTCACCCGGGAGGTGTGCCATATATTCCTACATTTTATGCAATAGTTAAGAGATTACCAACCCTCTTCCCCATACCTCTTGCTTCCCTTCTTGAATTTATTTGTGTTTTTCTCTCATGTGGGAAGGTAGTTGTTCATCTGAAGTTTCATATCGGTATATCAAAGATTTTTAATGGCAACACCCAGTGCTTCTCCAGCTGTGTAAACTCGTGTAATACTGCTGAAAGAATAAATTGCTGAATACACATCAATACCAAAAAAATGATAAAATACAAGATAGCAAGGGAAGAAAAGACAAAAGAACAACAAGATTAACAGAAAACAACTAACAAAATGTCGACATACCAACAAGCTGGATTACTTAGGAGAAATGGATAAACTCTGAGAAATTCATAGCCCAGCAAGACTAAATAATAAAGTTTGAACAGATTTCTAAAGTAAGGGGACTGAATAAGTAATTAAAAACCTCACTACAGGCTGGGTGCCTATAGCTCAGCAGCGAGGGTGCAAGCCACATACACCAGAGCTGTATGTGGGCCTGCCAAACAACAATGACAACTACAACCAAAATATAGCCAGGCATTGTGGCAGGCACTGGTAGTCTAGCTACTTAGGAGGTTGAGGCAAGAGAATCACTTAAACCCAGAAGTTTGAGGTTGCTGTGAGCTGTAAGGCCACGGCACTTTAACAAGGGCGACATAGTGAAACTATGTCTCAACAAAAAAAAAGGAAAAAAACCTCACTCCAAGAAAAGCTTAGGATTAGACAGCTTTACTAGTGAATCTATCAACAATTTAAAGAAAAATTAATGCCAATGTTTCTCAAACTTTTCAAACAACTGAAGAGGAGTGAGCACTTCCAAACTCATGAGATCAGCATAACTCTGATATTAAAGCTAAACAAAGACATCAAAGAAAAAAGTTACAGCCCAATACCCCTGATGAATATAGATATAAAAGAAGTTATCAACAAAATACTAATAAAGAGAATCTAATAGCAAATTAAAAGTATCATACCCCATGACCAACTAGGATTTATTCCTGGGATGAAAGGGTGATAGTTCAACAAATAAAAATCAATTAATGTAATACACCCTAATAACCTTAATAGAATACAGAATAAAAATTATGTGATCATCTCAACAGATTCAGAAACAACATTTGACAAAATTCAACACTCATGCTAAAAATTCTCAGTGAACTAGAAATAGGAAGTATTAATTGAACATAATAAAAGGCATATATGAAAACCCATAGCTAATATCATACTCAACAGTGAAAAGTTAAAAAATTTTCCACTATGATCAAATATAAAACAAGGATACCTACTCTTGCTACTTTCAACATGGTAGCAGAAGCAATTAGGCAAGAAAAAGAAATTAAAAGGCCTCAAAACAGAAAAAAGGAAGTATGATTTGATATATAGGAAAACCTAAAGAATAAACAAAAAAAAATCTGTTAGAATTAAATTAAAAAATTAGTAAAGTTTTAGGATACAAAATCAACATACAAAAATCAGTGGCATTTACATACACTAATGAAGAACTACCTGAAAAAGGAATTATTTTAAATCTTATTTACAATAACATCAAAACAAATCAAATCCCTAGGAGTAAACTTAACTAAGGAGATGAAATATTTGAATACTGAAAACTATAAAACATTGAGGAAAAAATGTCACAAATAAGTGGAAAGATATCCTATGTTCCTGGAGTAGAAGACTTAATATTGTTAAATATCTGTACTATTGAGAGTGATCTACAGATTCAATGCAGTCTTCATCAACTATCCAATGACATTTTTCAAACAGAAAACATCACGAAGTTCCTATAGAAGCCCAAACATCTATAAATATCTAAAACAATCCTGAAAAAGAAGAACATAACTGGATCACACTTTCTGATTCAAAATGTATTACAAGTAACCACAACAGGATGGTACTGGCATAAAGACAGACATATAAAACAGTCTGAAATGAACAGAGCCCAGAAATAAACCCATGTACGTATGCTCAACTGAGGTTTGATAAGAGTGCAAAAAAAACACACACAATGAGGAAAAGATAATCACTTCAATAGTGTTGAGAAAATTGGATACCCATATTCAAAAGAACAAAATTGAACCCTATTGTCATACCATACACAAAAATCAACTCAATATAGATTAAAGACTTAAATATAAGACCCGAAATTATAAAACTTCTACAAAAAAACATAATGGAAAAGCTTCATGACTTTTATGTGGTCAATGATTCCTGGAATATCATCCCAAAAGCACAATCAACACAAAACAGAAAAAATTTAAA
>CAUYQV010093955.1:0-10047 GCA_963574575.1 Galagoides demidoff | reverse complement strand
ACAGAGCCTCAAGCGGTCCCCCTGGGTAGAGTGCTGTGGTATCACAGCTCACAGCAACCTCCAACTCCTAGGCTCAAGCGAGTCTCCTGCCTCAGCCTCCCAAGTAGCTGGGACCACAGATGCCCACCACAATGCTCGGCTATTTTTTGGTTGCAGCTGTCATTGTTACTTGGTGGGCCTGGGCTGGATTTGAATCTGCCAGCTTAGGTGTATGTGGCTGAACCATTTTTCTTTTTTTTAAGACAGAGTTTCAAGCTGTTGCCCTGGCTGGAGTGCTGTGGTGTCATAGCTCACAGCAACCTCCAACTCTTGGGTTACAAGCAATCTTGCCTTAGCTTTTCTTTTTTAGTAAAGACAAGGTCTCAGCTTGGCACCTGTAGCTCAAGCGGCTAAGGCACTAGCTACATGCACCAGAGTTGGCAGGTTCAAATCCAGCCCAGGCCTGCTGAACAACAATAAACAAAAAATAGCCAGGTGTTGTGGCAGGCACCTGTAGTCCCAGCTACTTGGGGGGCTGAGGCAAGAGAATCACTTAAGCCCAGGAGTTGGAGGTTGCTGTGAGCTGTGATGCCACCGCACAACAGCTTGAGGTTCTGTCTCAAAAAAAAAAAAAAAAAAAGATAAGGTCTTGCTTTCACTCAGGCTGGTCTTAAACTTGTGAGCTCAAGCTGTCCAACCACCTTGGCCTCCCAGAGTGCTAGGATTACAAGTGTGAACCACCAAGCCTGGCCAAAATAAATTTCATTTAAACATTTATGCAGGCTCAGCGCTTGTGGCTCAAGCCGCTAAGGCACCAGCCACATACACCTAAGCTGGAGGGTTCGAATCCAGCCTGGGCCCGCCAAACAACAATGACGGCTGCAACCAATAGCTGGGCATTGTGGCAGATGCCTGTAGTCCCAGCTACTTGGGATGCAGAAGCAGGAGACTCACTCAAGCCCAGGAGCTGGAGGTTGCTGTGAGCTGTGATGGAACAGCACTCTACCCAGGGTGACAGCTTGAGGCTCTGTCTCAAAAAAAAAAAAAGAGAGAGAGAGAAAAGAGGAAAAAAAAGGACATTGAATCTTAACACCAAAGCTTAGGCAACACTAAAGAGAAGATTGACAGGTACCATCACATATGTAAATTGGATACTTCAGAAAAGAAAAACAAATCAAAGGACAAATGAAAGCTGTAAGAGACATATTTGCAACCTATAAGACGGACAAGAACTAGGCCCTTAAATGAAGAGCCCTTACATTTTATGCAAAAAGAGAAAAAAAAGAAAGGGCTCCAAAACGCGTCCAGCAGAATGTCTCCTTAACATTGTAGACTGTAGATGTGTAAGAGAAGATTGTATCTGAAATGTCTTTGTACTGCCCACAGAACATTACACATTGTTGGCACTCAGATTGAGTCCATTGATTTCAGTGCTTTATCCCAGTTCCAAAAATGTCTACTCTTCTTTCTGTCCCTCCCCTCAAGTCCTCTCTTCTCTGTCTCAGAGCAATGTCATTAAGATGCTTCCTGTGCTGTCTATGACTCACAGCTTGATTATGGCACAGGCGGTGCTGATTTCAGCTAGAAACCCTCCCAAGGCATAGATTGTGTTCCTGCAATTCCCACAGAGAATATTAAAGTGGATAAGTCTTTGCATTCATTCAGCATCTCCTTTTTATGCCTTTACTATGTATCTGGAGCTGCATTTTGTATCTGAGTCTGTGCTCCTGAGGAAAAGTGCACAAAAGTAGAGGCCCGGTCAGGGAGAAAGAGTTCTGGGCCGGGAGATCTGGATTTAGTGCTAGCTCTGCCACTTTTGATCTGCAAGGCCGAACAGGTCCTCAGTTTCTTGTTCTGTAAAACAAGTAAGAGGACTGTGGTCCTCTTGGGCTCCTCCAGCTCTGACATCCAAGGATGCAGTTCATTTCCTCTTTTTAATGTGCAGGCTGGCTCTACTATCTGGTCTAGCCTTATTTGAGAAGTGTTTTGAAGCCCCTTTAGAGTCCTTCTGAAATTTTGGAGCCCACTGAGAGTAAAGAAACTTATTTTCAATTACTGAAGTTACCACTTCATTTTCTACAAAAGACTCTGCTCCATTCATTTGGAAAAAGTATAAGAAAATTGCACACAGAATGCAATAGCTGGGAGGCAGTAATGAGATTAGTGACAGGCCTGTGCTGGTCCGGGTCTGCTGTGGCGATGCATGTTGCCCTATAATTTGGGAAGTGCCTGTTGAGTTCCAGGGCTCAGTATCCTCTGCTGCCCCAGGAGACTGTCCAGAGCAGGACTGGCTCCAGACCCAGACAGAGTAGGCTGTGGAGTTGATTTCCTTTCTGTCCCAAAATACCCTTCTAACTTTCTGCTATGGGGTCTGAAGTTTCTAACACTGGAGCTTCTCCTTTTTTTTTTTTATTTTTGAGACGGAGTCTCAAGCTGTCCCCCTGGGTAGAGTGCTATGGCATCACTCACAGCAATCTCCAATTCCTGGGCTCAAGCGAGTCTCCTGCCTCCGCCTCCCAAGTAGCTGGGACCACAGGCACCTGCCACAACGCTTGGCTATTTTTTTGGTTGCAGCCGTCATTATTGTTTGGCGGGCCTGGGCTGGATTTGAACCTGCCACCTTAGGAGTATGTGGCTGGTGCCTTAGCCACTTGAGCCACAGGCACCGAGCCTAAGCTTCTCCTTTGAATCAAGGTCTTTGGGGCCAATTAATTTTGGTTGCCCAGCATATGCCTCCTACCACCCACTTCTGTACATTTTTCTCCCTTCTTCTCATTTGGTCACACAGATATGGGCATGGGAACTGGTGTGGGCCAAACATTAGAATTCAATTTCCTTGACATGTGATTGATTCAGAAGAGGGGTCCTAATCCCTAGGTCACTAAGGTGGTAGGGCATAAGTGGGATGCTTCTGCCAGACATAATTCTTTTTTTTTTTTGAGACGGAGCCTCAAGCTATCCCCCTGGGTAGAGTGCCATGGCATCACAGCTCATAGCAACCTCCAACTCCTGGGCTCAAGCGAGTCTCCTGTCTCCGCCTCCCAAGTAGCTGGGACCACAGGCACCCGCCACAACGCCCGGTCATTTTTTGGTTGCAGCCGTCATTGTTGTTTGGTGGGCCTGGGCTGGGGATTCGAACCCGCCACCTTAGGTGTACGTGGCTGGCACCTTAGCCGATTGAGCCACAGGCACTGAGCCATTCTTTTCCATCTCTATCAAATGGCAGTTTCACTCTTCACATGTTTCAGACCCAAGCTATAAAATCCATTTGACTACCCTAATTGTCTTACCCTCAGTATCCAATATTCATCGGCAAGTACTTTGTCTCTTCCTTCAAAATGTAGCTAGAACACTCCCATTCTCCAACCCTCCCCTACTCTCAACCTAAACTCTTCCTTGGACTGGAGCAATTGCTCCTCAGTGTTCTCCCTGTGTCTGTCATTCCCCGGCCACAGTCTCTTCCCTTCCACCTGCTTCCCTGTGGGGAAGCATCTGCAACCACGGGGAGCTCGAGTCAGCTGCTTACTCTGCACTCCAGGGATAAAGAGCGGACAATAGGTCTTCATATATTACTCCGACCAATATGAAGCATTTTGTATGTGTCATTTAATGTAAATGTTATTTCTAATCAGAGTAAGTCTCTGTGTGATTAAAACCCCAAGGAAAAAGTATCCAATGTACTCAGTACTTCTAGGAAACCTACTTATATTTACTCACACTTTGTGATGAAAGATAGAACACAGTGATAGTCCAGACTGAAGGAGAGAAATGGAGTGGGAAGGGAGGGGAGGAGGGAGGTTTGATAGAAGGAGGGTAAAAGGCAGGACCACACCTATGGAGCATATTCCAAGGGGACAAGTCAAATCTGTCAAGTGTAGAACATAAATGTCTCAACACAATACTCAAGTAAACGAGGCCAAAGCTACGTTGATTGGTTTGATGTAACTACATCAGATTGTATAAAAAAAAATCAACACATGGTACCCCACGTATGCATAAAAGTATTCATGATCTATGTGTATTTGACTTAATAAAAAAAAAGATGCTAATAATAAAAGAGATGAGCAAAAGTACAAAATAGATAAAACCCCAAACATTCTACAAGGCTGTACCGAAAGCCTGTATCCTACTTCCCACCCTGAGCTACACCACTCCAGAGGTAAATTTTTTAACCCTTTTAACGGTTTTCTCTAACAGTTACCGCATTCTGTAAACACGACATGCGTAGGTCGGTACATTAGTTGATTTCAATTCTTCTCCACAGACTTCCTGTTAGTTTGGACGAGGATTCGGGTGTTTACCAACTCAACCTTGTTGCACAGTCTATATTTAGCTTTATTACTCTTTCTAGTTTAGTGAATAAATAGTGCATACATAATAATGGTTATGTAAATATTTTGCACTGCAGAGCCAAGCAGGGTTATTCTTACTCCATTTTCTTTCTTTTAAGGTATTTAATTTTTACCTAATGTTTTATTTTGTCTCATTTTCTTGCCCACATTCTCAAACGTTCTGTCCTTCACTCCTGACATCCTGATTCTATGGAGACAGTCTCTTGTCTGTTTCTTTGTGCCTTACAAACCTTCTTGTTGAAATCTGGGTTTTCTAAACTAGATGATCTGATTTGATGGAGATATTTAGGTTAAGTTTTATCTCCGGTAACATAGAGCTAGGACACGTCTTCTGTACACCAGGCACAGTTACTGGATTGTGAAGACTGATGGGGACAGATAGGAAATGACTTATCAAGTAAAAACGATCAAAAAACGCATGATGTCATTATTGTTATTATCACCATTCAATAACAGTTTTCATAATGAGTTGTCAAATCAACTTTTCAAGTGCAAGAGACTGAATTCTAGACTTCAGAAAGGAGGACGGCTTTCCCAGCGACTCTCCTGGGGCAGCATGGTGCATGAGAGGAGCCTGGACTTCATCCTGAAGGGACCTGGACTTGAAACTCACCTCGGCATTACCTAGGATTAGCTAATAATTTAACTTTTCTACATTGCCATGTCTATAATTGGGTGTAAGAGAATTGGTCAGAGTCTCACGAGCAACTGTAACAAATCTGGTATCACCATCTGACCATAATAATTTATTTTGTGTGGACATTTAATAGCCCAAGGTTCTTTTTCCAGGTTGACAGTTATGTCTCTTCTACAAAATCTATGGAGGCAAATGTTCCCCACATTGTAGCTCAGCTCATTGAATGCAGCAGTGGCAGAGGGGTGGGGACAGGGAGAAGGGCACACACTGACTGCAGTCACAGGCCAAAGCTGATTTGGTACCTAATGAACACAAATGGGGTCATTCATTGACCCCATAATAAACAGTACTATAATTTCTCAAATATATATATATATATATTTCATATCATTGTACAAATAACTAACAATACTTTAATCAGATTCTCTACATATTCTTTTAATTATGTTTCTTATTTTGGTGTGTGACTAGGGTAGATGTATTTGCTGAATTCACTGCACGCCTCTGTATATTTCCAGTCTCTCCTTGGGGGCAAAGCTTTTCACTGCTTGTCTTATAACTTCCTTCTGGTTCCGTATGAACCATCCCCATGGTTGATGTGCTTTGTCCCTGATTGCACTCCTGTCCACCATGATTCATTGCCACTGTGTATTTTTTATGGACACCATTTGTACTGGGACACTTCTTACATTTTCTTCACAGAGCTGTCATGCAAAATCTTTGAAAAGGTATTTTTCTTACTTATTGTTTCTTAGAATGAACTTGTGACCAGTGGCTGCTTGCTAAAAAAAAAATCATATGTGAATATGCTGCATTGGCAAGGATTTTGAAGAAAACTGCCAGTGGCCAACCCCAAGTTGATCAGAGACAGGGAAACAGCCTTATGTGCTTATGGAGGGCGTCAACACCTGCTTTAGTCACATTCTAAAAGTGGACGACATCAGGCTTGTTATCCATCTTGTTCTTCATCCCCTTCGTGTCTCCTTGCTGTGTGGAAAGTACCACAACATAACTTACTAATGTCACAGAGGGAGAGACGGCAAATCTACAGTGCCAGATGGAGAGATTTTCATCAATGCTTTCGTCGCCACAAACAGTACCACCTGTAATTATAGTCTTTAGAAGCAAGTTGAAAGCCAGGGCAATGGAAATAAACTTTCTGTCTGTAGTGTTATTTCTTCCAGATGGATCCAGATGATGGTTGTGAACTCGTCCTTTTTACAATCTTGGAGCCACCATGGTAATTTCTAAGATCCTCTGATTTTCCTGCATATAGCTGCACTGTAAAACAGTAGTTTGGAGAAGAATCACACAAAAGATTCCTCACAATTCCATGCTTCCCGAGTTTAGTTGGTATGTAAAGTCTGAACAGACAATGCCCAAGGAAAGACCCCAATTCCTCATCAGCAGGGACAGACTCGTGAGGACTGCAGCAACCCAAGAGCTTATTTATGACCCTATTCCAAAGCTCTTGAACTGAAGCAGACTTACCCTGCTGCCTGCAAACTTCTCTGTTGCCGCATTGTCAGACGGTGGACATTTCTGTGGGAGTGGCACCCCTGTTCTGAAAATGGAGCAGAGTAAACTGGACAATTCTCCTCCCGGACAGGATCTGACATTGTCTTTATTTGCTGGTGCATACCACAACTTAGAAGAATTCCAATGAGTCTTAGTATTTCTTCTTTTATGAATTCACCAGAAATTTTGGACGAATAGGTCCTTACATAATTCTTTGACTACATGTAGTTTCTGGTTTATAAACTTGGTAATTACATCCACAGTTTAATTATCAATACATAGAAAATATCCAGTGGAGTTTGGGGTTCTTATTGTACCCCTGGTCAAGGCCTCATAATAGCAGCCTACTGTAATCTGCTCTGGTCCTCCCTCAGCTGTGAGTTCCCTGTCATTGCTGAAGGCGCTGTTGCCTGAGCCCAGGCTGATCATTTTTGCACCTATCTGTGGTCTTCTTCTCTTGGGATTCCTGGCCTGCGTGTGTGTCTCTCATTCATCCCTGTCAACCTCGTCTTCCTCCTAACTCTCTTCTTCTTCTCTCCACTCTCTGACTCACGAGTGAGTTCATGTTCCACCCCTGTGATTTCATCTTGTTCACTGTCTGAACTAGTGAAAATGTCCCCCTCCTTTCCTGCACACTCTGACATTCTCATTTCTTCCTGTATCTCATGTTGTATTGTCCTTTCACCATATTTGTGTCTGTATCACGAAAACGTCAGTCCTTGTTGGACATAGATGAACTTACAGAATTATCAGATATTCTATATTGTCAGCCATCCATACCTGATCTGCACCATGCACAGATACCCTATGTATGAAGTTCACCGTGGAAAACAGTTAAAAGAGACCAACTCATTGCTGCCAATAAGAAAAATCTTAAATCTGCTGATCTGAGAGTGCTGAAGTGTGAAAGTGTCACAGACGGGTGGGGAAGGGCCTTATTACAAAAATATTTTGTTATTACAAATATTATAAACAGTAAAATTGCAACTCCCCACGTGAAACAAATATACAGCAACCACATGATGGGGGTAGGGGTGGTCAGTCCCCGGCCCTTCCCCCACATTTGCTCAGACAAATACCTTTAAAGTCTTTGCCCAGAAGTGATAAATCTCACTTCCACTAATACTACATTGATAAAAATAAAATAATTTCTACGTAATCAGTTTCTAGCAACTACTTTGTAGTACAGATGAAGAAATACAAATTTTCATGGATTGCCAGCCATCTTCTCCATGCTATTTCACAGTTATTTATCGGGATAAAATATAATACATCTATAACTATTTTATAGACTCTAACTTGCAATGAAAGTGTCAGCTCTGGCTAGGTGTCCTAGCTCAGAGGTTTGGGGCGCCAGCTACATACATTGAGGCAGGCAAATTTGAACCTGGACAGGGCCTGCTGAACAAAATGACAACTGCAACAAAAAACAGCTGATCATTGTGATGGATGCCTATACTTGTAGCTACTTAGGAGGCTGAGGCAAGAGAATCACTTAAGCCCAAGAGTTTGAGATTGCTGTGACCTGTGACACCACAGTAGTCTACTCAGGGCTTGAGGCTCCGACTTAAAAAAAAAAAAATTAAGTAACAGCTCCACGTGTGAGCATTTGTGTGTGTGTGTGTGTGTGTGTGTGTGTGAAGGGTGAATAGTTCACTATTAGGACCAATATCTGACTCAATATCAAACAGTTACAATTCTCATTCAGTTCAGTTCATCAGCCCCTTTGGAGCACCCAGTACATCCAGAATGTAATGTTCTGTTAGAGACGAGAAGACGGGCAGAAGCTTCTCCTTCCCTCGAACTGCCGATAGGCAAGAACATGGGGAGAAATACAGCAAATTCTCACAGCATCACTACCCTGTCCCTAAATATTCAGGAAGCTATTGCTTAGTTTTCATTAGAAAAAGAAAACAAAACCATCTACTGCAGGGAAAAATATGGGCAATACTGGATTAAACGAGGCCAGACCCATTTCTTTACAGCATGACACATTTGGTTCATGGTGATTGTACAAACATCATCAGCATCAACAACAACAACCCAGTACAGATTCCTAAACTGGCCTGCTCACTCATGGGCGCGGCTACTCAAAGCTTGCAGGAATCAGCCTGGAGGACTTCACAGCCAGGGCGTCTTCTTTGAGTTTTATCACAGCACCTTCAGAGGTCAGAAACACAATAAAAAATCACCTCTAAGTATTGTCTCGGGGTTGGGGTTTTTAGGTGATCTGACGTGCATTTTGGGTTTCAAAGAGCTGATTCTCAGCGATCTTTGAAAACATTCTCATTTAGGACCCTGTGGGAAGGTAGAAGAGACACACTCTATTGGTACAGGGAAATCAAGCACCTCAGGCCGGGCTGGGATTTCAACATATCCTTTAAAAAATGATTTATTATATTAAGTACATTTGTATGAATATATTAATATAATTGAGAAATAGCTAATATACAATATGGCCACAAAGTTCATGTGCAATACACTATTTTAAATTGCTCATGAACTTTATGGCCACCTTGTACTTTTTTTTTTTTTTTTTTTGCAGCTTTTGGCCAGGGCTGGGTTTGAACCTGCCACCTCTGGCATTTGGGGCTGGGGCCCTACTCCTTTGAGCCACAGGCGCCACCCCTACCCTGTACGTCTTATCCCACCCTTAGCCTCCTCTAGCCCCACTGCTCATGGACATATCAAATGAAAAGCAACACAATATACTTTTTAAAAACAGTTTATAGATTTACTCTAGTTTTAGATTTCCTGAACCACGTGTTTCTGATAAATACCTGAAGTCCCCTCGTTTGAGTCACTTGTATACCATTCCTGTTCACACTGCCTCCTCTCAGACTCACTTTTGGGGAACGTGTTCAATCCTATTTAATAAAATGCCAATTAATAATTTCCCCAGGCCGCTTTCTCTCTGGGCATCCTCTTCAATTTCTAGTACCTGGACATATTCGCTGCTGCATAATTGATCATTACTTTGTTCAGGGACAAAATTTTAAAATCAATTTGTCGAACTCCAGTGAAAAAGACCATACATTTTCCTTTCTCTCCCTCAGAATTTTTTCCCCAACTAAATCCAGGAGTTTTGTTTTGTGTTTTAAGAATTCTGTGCATGTGTCATCACTGAAGTCACACACTAATAAAACGAGACACAGTTCCGTCAAGATGTTTTCTCAAAAGACGGTTTCTACAGATGTTAAATGACTCTCTGCATTCGTCAGGAATTTCTCCCGAGTTGGAGGAATCTATAAAACGACCATGGCTGCTGCTAGCTGGTGACTGGCCAGCAGTTTTCTGGCCTCTGTTAAAATCAGCACGGGATGGAAGAAGCCCAAGTGACCATCGATCCACGAATGGATCAACAAACTGTGGTATATGTACACCATGGAATACTACGCAGCCATTAAGAAGGATGGAGAATTTACATCCTTCATGTTCACATGGATGGAGCTGGAGAATGTTCTTCTGAGCAAAGTATCGCAGGAATGGAGGAAAAAGTGTCCAATGTACACACCTTTATTATGAAACTAATTTGTACCTTTTATATGAAAGCTATAACCA